>JANHGB010028052.1:1154-32662 GCA_026283785.1 Coracopsis vasa | reverse complement strand
AGCACCTCCCGTATGAAGACAGGCTGAGAAAGTTGGGGCTGTTGAGCCTGGAGAAGAGAAGGCTGCGTGGAGACCTCCTAGCAGCCTTCCAGTATCTGAAGGGGGGCTATAGGGACGCTGGGGATGGACTCTTCATTCGGGACTGTAGCGATAGAACAAGGGGTAATGGGTTGAAATTTAAACGGGGGAAGTTTAGATTGGATATAAGGAAGAAATTCTTTACTGTTATGGTGGTGAGGCACTGGAATGGGTTGCCGAGGGCAGTTGTGAGTGCTCCATCCCTGGTGGTGTTCAAGGCCTGGCTGGACAGAGCCTTGGGTGGCATGATTTAGTGTGAGGAGTTTCTGCCCATGGCAAGGGGGTTGGAATTAGATGATCTTAAGGTCCTTTCCAACCCTAATTATTCTATGATTGTGTGATTCTATGAATCGCATTGTAGGATACTATCCATACTTTACTTCCAGTGCATTTTTATTTGGTGTGTTTAAATGTGGCTACTGGATTGGCAGTTAGTCTGCTATAGCTGAATATAAATATACCTTCAGTGCCATTAGTGTCTGAATTAATAGTGCTTTTATTGAGCTACATTTCCTGTTGAAAATGGTAGAGTGAAATAGTATTTTTTCCTCCTCAAATATCTTGAATTCTAGAATTTCACATCTGACTTGAGTATTATTTTTAAACTATCTCTTTGCTGTACCATTCGGGTCTAATTTAATGTAACTTGTATACTTGTTCTTAGTCTATTCATTATTTCTAATAATCTTAGTGAGTGAGTGTATTACTTGGAAACCAAGCCACCATGTTAGTTTTTGTGGTGTCTTCTAATATGTAGGAAAATAAATTAACTTTGTAGGAAATGAAAGTGACTGAATATGGGACCATTCCCTGATTTAGCTTTAAAAACCCAGTGATTATCAGTAATATTAGCAAGCAGCATGACTGAGCTGCAACATGAGGAAAGGCAAGTTAGGAGCTGAGCATGACAGAAAGGTGGGCACCCGTGCCCTCACCAAGGAAGGGCCCAGTCCTAAAATTCCCAAACAAGGTGAGCAGAGCAGGTCTGGGTGCATTAACCAGAGTCAGAGGAGAGTCCAGAGCACCAGGTGATACGAAGTGATAAGGAATGTCCCCAGGCAGGCTGGGAAGTCAAGTCGGTAAGTCAGGATCAGGTCCAGTGATGGTAACCAGGATCAGCCCCACTGCAGTGATCCCCATGCAAGTCTGTGGTGAGAAGGCAGGTCAAGCCTTGCAAATGGAAGCCAGGAAGTCAAGTGCCTGGGTCAGGGTACATGACCAGGCACAGGAGTGGTACTGTTGTAGCTCATCCAGCAGCCAAATGTGAGAGCCTGAGCTCAAATATAGGTTCTCAGCATAGGAACGGGGAGGCCCATCCTGCTCACAGCAGTCTGAACTGAAGTTACGCAGCTGTGCTGTACCAGCACTCAACTTCAGCACAGGTGGTTGAACCCCAGAGGGGAGAAAGTGTACTCATAACCCTGAGAAATTTGCAAATAATTGCAAATACATTGGTTGTGTTTTGTTGTTTTTTCTCTGAGCTGGTCATATACAAAATGGATATTGACTTTATCTAGGGGATAGCTGGGAGAAGTAAATTTGACAATTTAATTGCTTTCTTGTGTTGTTTGTAACTTGTTAAGTGTTTGCAAATTAGCATTAGAAAGACAACCTGTTATCCTAATGTAACACCAGTGTATTTGCAATTCTTGACTTGTAGTAAGTTTATTTAAAATCAACTATGGGTTTGATATAAAACATATACATTAACACGTATATGTATATCAACATATACATTAACATATATCAACTATGGTATGATATAAAACATATATATTAACTACACTTTCAAGATTTGTAGGCAGTCTGTGTTTTTCTCAGTTAGACAGTTCCCTTTTGACTGTGTATCCAGAAGGCAATTTAGTTCACTCTTCATCAATAAATATCAGAAATACCTTCCCATACACTGTAGATCCTATCTTCCTACTTTCTTTGGTACTTACGATGCTAGTCTTTTGATTAAAATAACCTGGTAGGTGAAAGGAGATTGAATTTCATCTTCTGCATTTGGACAAGTGGTCTAATAACCAGGCAGCAGGTGTCACAAAGAAGAGAACTTAAACTGATTCTTTTCGAAGCTGTAAGCCAACAAAAGATGCAATAGTCAGAGTACCAGGAGAGAAAGTAGAAAAGATCTTGTTTTAGTCTTATGAGCAATGAGTTTGCAGGAGCTACAAATTCAGTCCCAAATACAGTTTCTTGAATGCATATCTATTTAACATTAGTCATTAAACAAATGAACCCATTTCTGCTTTTATCTACTACTATCTTAGAATCAGTATTGTGTGCTGTCCTGGTTACACAGTAGCCTAGTTTCAAGAAAATAGATTGGAAGCATTTCAAACAAGGTGACTACTATGGATGTTTTGTAAGACAAGGATTCAATATTTCTAGGGTGAGTAGGGATAGAAACCCATCTTGCAATTGTAGTATGAATGCTGTGAATACAAAGATGGGTTATATGACAATAAATACAAATTCTACTAAGTCTAATATTTTCATCTTCTGCAGAGACAGACAGGTAGCATAAACTGAAGCCAGGATAGCATTGGATGCAAAAGAATCTATCACCTTAAAAATATGGATATAAGCAAGTATCCTATTAAGGTTAGATTACAGTATACCTTACTAAAAAAATAAATTGATTCAATGAAATTTTAGATGTTTAAATCTTGTTATAGGGAGAATTCTTCTGGATTCCTCTGAGTCACTCTGTGTAAATGAAGTAAATAAAACCATAAAAAATAAGCATATTTAAATGATTTATTGCTTATGACCCATAGAGGAAGGATATGTATACGACCTGTTTAAAGAATAAAATTATTTGAATATGTATCATCTGACACATTGTATACTCCCAAATAAACTCGTTGCGGGGAGCTTCCTCATAATAAAATTTCACTCTGTTGTACTATGGAAGTCTAATGTTTGTGATTGAATTAATTTTACCAGAGAAGAAAGATTCCCAAGTGTCTTCAACAAACTTTCAATCATAGTAATTGTTGAAGCACTTAACATTTACGATTAGCACTGTTGGGCATATGTAAAAATGTATTTTCAGAGTGCCGCCTTTCAGCTCTATCTTGGGGTTGTGTCTCTGGGGAAAATGCAAAATATGGGTCAGTTTATTTATTTGCCTTTATTTATATTCTTGTTAACTTTTAGAAAACATCTTTTTGCATTTATTCAGACCATCCAAAGTATAGAATCTCAGCACAGAAACACTTGAAATATTGAATGACCTTTTCTTTTTAATAACAAAAGCTGACATTTTGTGGAAGAAAATTCTTTGTGCATTTCTCTTTACAGTGCATATTTACTGCAAGTGTATGACATAAACCATAACTTTATTCTAATTTTCATAAATGCTGTTTGCATTATTTTTACAGCATTTTTAAAGCATTTACATTACGTTTGAAAGAAACATTAACAGCATAACATTAAATACTGGAACTATTACATTAAAACAACACTTTTGTTGAAATCAGAAAAGTATTTTCTCTTCATGAACTGTCTATAGGTATGGTTAATGCCTTGAAAGCAAAGTATAATTTTCACAAATCCTCTTTGAAGTCTCATAAACAATCGGTCATGGAAATGATTGTTGAATATGAGGACACAAGAATGAACTAAAACTGCTTAACAGACCTTTGACTAATCATAAACCCATTCTGTGTTTCTCAGCATTATTAAAATGTAAAACTTCTTGGAATCTAGAATGCAAATGTAATAAATTCTTCACCACATACATAGTGCTGAAGAAATAAGTGTCTGTCTTGGTAACGTTGCAACTGAAATCAGCAATAGATAAAAACTTGGAAAGTAAAAAATCTAACAATCTAAATGCAAAAATAGCATATTTTGAAAGCTGCCTTCCACAGAAGGGAATTCTGCATTCAAATCAAAACCAGCAAAGAGTTAAATCAAAGAAGAGATACCAGCAATGTTAGTTATTTCCAATAATAAAAACTTACGTGCCTCAAATTGCAGAAAGTTATTTGTCTGTGTACTGGAGAACTGACTTACACCCTTTGTACACCACCCTGGAACTTCCATTGCATTCATAATGACAAGAGTTAGCTAAACAGAATTTATGATGCATGCTATAAGCCAACATCTGATCTTAGGCTACAACTACTTTAAGGCCTCTATTTTTTTAATTTATTAAAGGTGAGTAAAAGTGGCAGTAAAAAGTTGACTTCGATTTTAACTGCCAAGAATTCTTTTTAGTGTGATGCTTACTGCAAAAGGCCACAAAATGATCTGAGTGTAGTACTCTGCTGTGAAATCACTATTGGCTTCCATGTTGCCGTACCTTGCTGGCAATCAGGCTTCCCTTATAGGGACATCAGAGGCCTATGGAAAACACGTAGTGAGAAGAAATATATGGAAGTAAGTCAGTGATTTGCAGTGTGGACCATTATGACATGGACATGTATTTCCTATAAAATGCACTGACAATATGTTATGGTTATCCTATATGAATACTAATAGGCAGGAGTACTTTAAATGTAATCTGTTGGATATCATTGAAAGGGTAACATGCAAGTGTGAAATGCTAAGGAAATTGTTGTGGGTTTTTCATTTCATTCCCTTATTTATTGAAAAGAAAAGAGATGCTTTTAAGCAAAAATGTAAGAACCTAAGAATGACCATATGGGTTCAGTGCAGTGGTCTGTCTTGTCTTCTATCCTGTCTCCAGCAGCACTCGCAGGTTAGTGCTCGGGAGGAGTGAAAGCAGGACAAGCATATATGGTATTTCCCAGTACAACTCTTCCAGGTTTTCCCAGATAGTTTTCCTGAGCTTGATGTGATTTTTCACATTAGTAACTCTCAATGAAACTTTCTTTTGCGTATTTGTCCTGTCTTCTCTTGAATCCATCCACAACATCACAAAGTGTTCCACAGGTCTACTTGTGTTGAGAACCCTGTACTTCTGTTTCCCTAGAGCATGCTGCTAGCTTCATTTGATTCCCAAGCTGTTGTACTAGAAGAGATAAGGAATAGCTGGTCCATATCCACCTCCCCTGAGTCACCATGATTCTATGAATCACCTTCACATCTCCAAATTTTATCTCTTCAAGGCTGAAAATCCTTATCACTTAGAAATATTGTCTTTCATGACTTAACAATGATTCCTTTCTTGGTGGTTATATTAATGCGGTTTTTAATTTTTACAAGTTAAAACACCTGCCCCAAATTATTAGGCAAAGTTATCTGGGCTAATAACCGCAAAGTGAGTAGACTTTGCTTTTTATAATCCCCTATAAAATTTGTCATGATGTTTTCTTGTATTTTTTCTTGCTTTCCAGGTTCTCTATAAATTGATGGGGTGGGAGAATTGATGGTGTAAGCAGAAATTGCTTTTTAAAACTACTCATATTTGCCTAGTTGCTTTTTGCATGATTGATGGTACTGTACATCTCATTATTGCTAAGGGCTAATGAATACTCTGTCTGCAAATAAACCAGCAGCCAGTGTTTGAGCCTATAGGCTAATGGCAAGAAATGCATATCAGAAAGGTCTCAATTAACAGAGGGCTCTATTTGTAGTGTTGTAACCTGTGCTAGAGATATTCTGATACTGACCTAGGAGCTGGGTACACTTCAATTCTCATATCACCCTATTTGTACTGAGAAGACCTTATATACTGAGCTCTATAGTTCAGGGCTCAGTAAGCTTTCTATCGTCAGTACTGTTTCAATTAGCCTGCCACTTCCCATTTTAAGATGTGAAATCTCAATTGTCTTCCTGTAATTCAGCTGAATGGTTAAGAGCTGTGTGCCATATGGGGAGAAATTTGAGTTTCCTGTAGTTTTTCACCGGAAAGTATGAATTAATATTGTCTGTCTAAATTTTTTTGGGTTTTTTTTACATTGAAATGCTCTCCTAAATAATAGGAATATGTAAAAGGCATATAAAGTTATATAAATATAAAGGGAAGTTATGTTCCATTATTTCCCAAGTTGTCTTGATTATTAGTTAGTTCACTGATGTACAAAATTCTACATTTCTTTCTGTGTTACACTTTAATGGTGTGCTGTTGTAGTGGGTAGTTTAGATAGTGGCTATTGGACATCAACACAGTATCACCGCTATTAAAGCATTGTGGAAAATTGAATTTTTTTAAATTATTGGAATGTGGATAAAACACTGTTTATGACCCTTTTATAAATATAAGCCTAGCAATCAGAAGATTGTTTTACAAGCATGACTATTTTATGAATAAGTGCTGTTTTCTGCTAGCATGATTTCCCTTGGATTTTGCATTTCCGAAGAGATTTGTAACGTTTTCTTGTGCAGAATTCTTGTTTTGGCACACTGCTAACAGCAGTAGATGTTAGATACTGTCTATTACCCTGCCTCTGCCAACAACCACGAACGGAATGTTTGCATCTGCTTTGAGCCATGCTCCAAATTGGAAACAGTTGTCGTGCTTGTACTATGCCTGCACAACTGACTGATGACAACTACCCTTTAGAGTATAGAGGGGGTTTTATGCCTAATTATTTTTATTGCAGCACGGGGAACTTAAGAAAATCCTGTGAGCAAATCTTGGATAATGTCAAGTTAGGAATAATAAGGTTGTGAGAAGAATTGAGAAGATGATAGGAATTTGTCTGAAGCCAGAAAACAACTTTTCAGAATTAGATCAGTCTTCTCATCTTGAATATTTTAAATGTTAGAGAAGGTCTGTAGTCATTGTTTTTTATTTTCATTACCTTTGTATTACTATAAATGCAGCCGTCATTACTATACTAACCCATGACATTTTCAAATGACTTTCTGGTACCTACTTCTCCTTTCTTAGAAGTAATAAGGTTTTCTATACATTACATGTGGCTTTGTGGTACTATATTCAGTAATTTTTAACCAAAAAAGGGCATGTTATACTTAGAATCGGTACATTTTTCTCACAGAAATTCTATCAGTTTAACCAAACTGAAGAGAAAAAGAGCAATTAATTTTTCTTGGAAATCGAAATTCACTTAAGGCATACTTATTTTTCTTTAAAAAATATGTAAAAGTTCATGTATATGTAACATGTATCTGAAACCAGAGATAATATTAAAACATTTTGAGTCAAATGGTAATGCTTTTGGTCAGAAATTATGTTATTTGCAATCAAAATATGATCTTTACAGCAAATTATTATTTTCTTACTTTATTTCAACATTAAACTACTGATTTGGCCAGTAAATTATCTGATTATCATATTTGGATTCAGTTGGTTCTTAATTTCACTTGGTTTTAAACATACTTGAAATTTCTGTAAAGAAATGTCACCTGTATATTCATATATAGTGTGTGTGTGTATATATATCTGTGAAATTATGAAATACTTCAAAAATGGAGGCATAGTTAACCTGTGTGTTGGTTTATGTGATTATGCTTTGAAATCTAAATAAAGCCATTCTACAGCATCATTTTAATGTTGTCATCCAATATCAGGAATATTTGTTTCTTGGAAATGAGATCATACCCAAGTGAGAAGTTGGTTCCTCTTTTAAAGAGGAAAGCATCTGAGTTTCCAGGTTTTGAATGAAGCTGCTTTAGGAATAGCAGTCTAATGTGTTGTTGTGCTTTACTGTCTGAATTTTTTCACAGAAAGGTACCTATGACTGTAGCTATACATACTGGAAATAATTGAGAAATGGGAAATACTTGTTCTTTGGAAAACTAATTTAATATATGAAATGCCACAGATGTTCTAACAAATTTTCATGTAGATGCTTACAAATACTACATTAAAAGTTGGATTTACAATCTCATCAGTGCGAATGGTTATCCTGATTACTTGAGGATTACCTGAGTGCAGTGAATAACTATGTGCAAATAACCTATGTGTGGACAAAGCTAATTGTCCTAAGCTGTGGCCTTGCTTTGTGGTTCACTGTAGTTCATAACAGAATATACAGAATCTAACAAGGATACTACTGAAGAACTTTAGTAGGCAATGCAACTTAAGATAACTGAGAAAGCCATATAGATTCTCCAAAAAAATATGACAGTAAAATCATTATGTTTTTCACCAGAAGCACTGTTTGGAATTCATTGCACAAGCCTTACTAAGATCCTTTCCTTATATATATCTGCTTTCTAGAATTTCTTTATTTCTTTTATTCAAGAAATAAGAATTCTGCTTACAGGACTTTATTTTGTGTAGTTTTGTAGGACTTTGTTTTCAATTTTAAGTGGAATTTCTACTGTCAAGTATATTTTAAGTATTTTTATATTCTTTCCTAATGCACAGGATTGTCAGTGACATTGTCTAATGATGTTGTGTACAGCACAAATGGTGGCTTTGCAGAAAGAGAGTGAGAAAGGGTACCATCTTGCAGTCACCAAGTGACAGTATCAAAGCAGGAGCAATACATGAGGTCAGTGCAGTAGAAGGTGCCTGGCCACTTCTCAGCTGAGCTACTTGAGCCTTAGCAGACGAGGGAAATTCCTGAGAAACTGAAAAAAAAAGCCCAAACTTGCTGAGTTTGAGAAAATACGTAATTACCGGCAGTCCATACACAATTACACCAATGAAAACAACAAGTTATGTGAGCTCTGATTATTGGATCATGTAGGGATTTGTGGTGATAAAGGCATGTAGGTTATGTTTGTTGAGAAAAGAGTTTCTCACTTACAAATTGGCCCTAAATTGCTGCCAGTGGATTCCCTCTCTACAACTCATTGTATCATAAAAATCGTAATAAAAAGTAAGTACTGTCACAGACACAGTGTGCACATAAACAATCCTTAAGAGTGGGAATTTGAGATACTGAAACAAAAATAATACATTTACAAGCTATGTAGCGCCATCGCAGCCAAGAAGATAATAACCCCGTACAGGGCTTTACTTGCTATTCTCTACCACCAGAGAGAATGCTGCATAAATTGTAGAAAAGATACATTTGAAAATTGAAAATTGAGAAATAAGATACAGAAATGTGGAAGTCCCAAAGGAAACTTCTGTTTACTTTGCTGTTGTTAGGAGAGCTCTGGGGGTAGGTTAGCAGTTGGAGGCTGAGGGTAGCAAAGAGAGGACGGAGGCTTCTTTCTGGGAAAAATATGTGACTGAAAGGAGAAGGGAATCTTTCATAACTCTGGTAACTGAATACTTAAAAGTGCAAATTCATGTGTTTGGGGTTCGGAGAAGCATTGGCGCAATGTGCTGTTGTGCCTGCCCATTTTGCCTGATGTCTATTATGTTTCAGTAATTCATATACTGATCTCCATTTTAAATCTGCTGCTTCAAGGTAGGCTGCACTGGTCATTATAGGAACCAAAGGAAGATAAGAAAAGTATTTAATTCCTTCCATTAAAACCTTATGATTTTGCAGAGTTCTGCTGCAGTTGCATGCATTCTTTTGGCAGGCCTTCATTCTTGTTTTGTGCTGCACAGAATAATGGTAGCAACATTTCATTAAAAGGCAGCCTTGCTAAAAACTAATAAAAGTTTACTATTCTTTATGGCTGCTTTATGGATTTGACTCTCCTTTGGTGGGCATAACTTTTCTTCTGTCATAACCTGACTGTTTATAATTGTATGCAACCCTGGTAAGCAAGCTATTTATTGCTTTTGCTACCAGTTTTGTGTCAGGATAGATAATGTACCAGTGTATATGTGTGTTGTATGTTTGATTTGTGTACATTTTTTTATAGTAATGGATTCATTTTAAAGAGTCTCTTTTCCATGATTTTCCATGACAGTATATTTCAGGGACAGGTATGATCTAATTTATTTGAGGAAAAGGTTTGGTCCTTGTTTTTTAAGCTTTACACAATGGTCTTCTAAAATAATACCTACTTCAAGGGTGCGCAGCACTTGCATGCAGACAGTATTTTTAGTGTGAGCTGTTAGGGGACAACGATTTGATGTAAACACAGAAAAACTTTTTAAGACTCTATTTCTAATGTCTCTGTAAGATTAGCAGAGTGTCTTTACTTTGCTGTCTGTATCATCTTTCTGCAGAAGACTCCTGATGAGGAGTGTATGAGGGCTTAGACAAAGGAATAGTTAATGATGAATTCTCCTTCTATTTATATGTGCTGATATGTAAAGCTATTCTTATCTCTTGGAACACACTGGTACTTCCAGTAATGAAGGCATGTCTGACCAGGAATGACCAGGCAGTCTAGATTAATTGTTTTTTACCTCAAGCATTTCTGAGACTGAAGAGGTTTAAATAGCGACCTTTTCTTCAGGAAAAGACTTTCTATGGCATGATAATGATTTTTCCATGTAAATTAACTAATTAAATTAATACTGTAAGCAAGCAAGCAAACAAACAAGCCAAACCCAACCAGTATTAGTAGATGTGTTTAACCCCAGCTGGCAACTAAGTGCCATGCAGCCACTCACTCACCCCTCTACTGCCCTGCAGTGGGACAGGGAGGAGAACTGGAAAAAGGTAAAACTCTTGGTTTGAGGTAAAAGCAATATAATAATTGAAATAAAATATACTACTAACAATTGTAATAGAGAAAATGAGAGACGGTAATAAAACCGAAGAAAGACAATTGAGGCACAATGCAATTACCACCCGCTGACTGATTCCCAGCCTGACCTGAGCAGTTTATATACTGAGCATGACATTCAATAATATGAAGTATCCCTTTGGCTAGTTTGGGTCAGGTGTCCTGTCTCTGCTCCTTCCTCACTTCCTGTGCCCCCCTTCACTTGCACAGCATGAAAGACGGAAAAGTCCTTAATCAGAGTATACATTACTTAACAACAATTAAAACATTGGTACGTTATCAGCATTGTTCTCATACTGAAGCCAAATCACAACATTGTACCAGCTACTAAGAAAAACATTAACTCTATCTATAGAATTGTAGAAATTTGGCATACTAACTTGCTCAGCAAACTTGTCAGCCTTAAACCTCCTGTGGTATAAAAAAACTATGTCGCAAAGGAAACATCAATTTTTTGGTATTCATAGTCATTAGAAGAAAAATGTAGTGCCTGCGACTCCCATATATATATATATGTATATGCAGTTTTCAGCTTCTGTGCCTTAGCCTGATTCTATAAGCATTTTGTTTTAGGTTGGAGAAAATTTCCAGAAGCTTAGATTCTCTGTTCCTTTCGTGTTTTAGTAATAAAAGAGGATGCATATTTTATTAGGAATGTATTTGCTTTTCATATAGGAACACTGAGGGATGGAATTTGTGTTGCTGATTATCTGCTATCTATTGCATTCTGTGCTGGGAGATCTATGATTCTATGATTATGTGATCAGTCTGGATTTCCTTATAATTCAAGTTCAGCAGAATGATTATCAATTGTTGCTAGAAGAAAGAGAAAGGAAACCATAGAGTGTTCACTGTGAATATAGATATGTGCTAACTTTCAGTCATTTCGCTTGACAGAAAAGTGGAGCAGTGATGGAGGCCTACCTGTCTTCACAGTGTATATTACAGATTACATTGTTCTGCAAATTTGTTCCCAAAATAAAGAAAGCATTCTATAGTTTTGCTTTGATTCCCATGTGTTAAAGTGTATTTGCAAGTTTTTCCAGATGAACCTTCAGAGAATGTATTCACCATAGTTCAGACTTGAATTTCTCCTGCTTTCTCTGCATCTCAGTATGCCTTTTCTTCTCTCTAATTCTTTTCTTCAACATATAGTTAAAATTATCACCACAAGGTGGAGTTCTGAACTTTCCAACATGAACAATCTTCATTATATCAACAGGGAGTAAACATAATTTCTTCCTGTTATGCTTCAATTACATCTAAATTTTGAAGGACTGTTTATAGGTGTACACATTCAATAGAAGAAGGACTTTGGAACTACTTCTATGGTCAAGATAGAGTTTTAATGTGGAGTTAGTGCTGGTCTTAAACCTGGACTTCTTAATCTGTTCTGGTCAGATTTGTGCATAATTAACATTTACAAAGAAAAAAAAAAGGAAAAAAAAAAAGGTAGTAGTTTAACGCTCTAAGAACAGCGAATCACAGTCCTGCAACACATCAAAGATGTTGCTGAAATGAACTTGTTTGTTAGTGCTTCAGAGAAGGAATCTTCTGTCATGTAGACACTCAAAGTTTTTGGAAGGAAAATCTACACTTACCACCTATATAAACAATGAGTTTTATAATGTGGGATTTGGTATAATTAGTTGGTATAATTAATTGGTTGGTATAATTAAAGGAATTCTATTATGCATGCTTAGTTGTTGGGCTGAAATGATTTCTTGCTTTGCAACTCTGATAGGATTTTCAAACACATATAGATTTAATGAATACATAATTGTGAAGGCATTTCTTTGTTGTCCCCTGCAAAAATAGCTGTTTGTAAAATTATCAGTGCTTCCAGTTCATTGTAAATGACTCCTTGTACATATGTGTACCTCAGATTTCAGTTTGAATAGTTTAACTTATGTCTTTTAACAATCTGTATCTAGAATCTGAAAACAATGGTAGCACTCTTCTTCTTTTGTGAGGTAATTAACTGCCGGGGTTAATTCGAAGCGATGGAGCGGTGGAAGAGGTCGGTAGTGATGCGACTGGTTGTGGTGCTGAAGGGACAGCTCATGGTAGTGCTGGGAAGCCTTGCTCTAACAGTAACCGGCATGCAAGGGCAGAGAAAAAACTGGGATGTAAACATCATCTAGAAATGATCTGTCAGAAGTTTCTAAAACTACATTTACAATAACTCCTATTGATTATAAACAACTATTTGTAGTGTTCTTCCTTAGGGAATACACTACATCCTCTGAGATGATGCAAACCTGTCCTTTAGGAGTGCTGTGATAAAGTCCTTCCTTTAAATGGTTCTGCTTTAATACTTAAGAGAGGGCACAAACTAAGATATTGAGTATTATTTTGCTGGGTTTTCTTTTCCTTCTTTTTTCCCCTTTAGTTTCTTACATTAATTTATAGCATGATGTAATATTGTCCCTCAGCTTCCCTGCAAATCACTTGTTTTGGGGTGCTATACAATATGATTTTATTCTTTTATGCTACTCAGTAGTAATGAAAAGTTCAAAATATTAACCTTTAATTGAATAAAATAAAACCAGCAGAATTTTAAAGATGCAATTAACATTTTGCTCTGATTTTCCTTAACCCGCTTACTCAGTCATTAGGAATTTAATCTCTGATATTTTGAGCAAACTTTGAAAATCCTATTGATTTTTTGACTTTTCATATGCTATATGTATGTTCCTAACTGGCTTAAAATGTCTTAAACCTCCAATTTTAGCAATAATAACTTTTAGCTGACTTAGATCAGGCTTTGGTCAGTGTTTTGAAAATCTGTTTCTTAGATTGTCATGTAGCTGTCATTTTCATACTGAGTAAATAACATAAATACTATGTAAAGTTTTGGAGCAATAATGCATTATCCATTTAGTTCATTGCCAAAATTCATGTGGAGTTGACTGCAATATCATTTCTGTGGATGGAAGCCTGTGGAAGAAATATCTTTGCCATGGTGGCCTATGGGTACATGCGTTAACTAGTACTGTATGCTACTGTTAAGCAGAACAACCCTGCTTCTGTCACCGTCTTCTGTTAGAAATTTTTTCCTATGCCAGAAATACGAGCAAGACCCTACATAAAAGTATTATTTGTTGGAACCAAGTCCTTCTGGCTGTCTTCAAACCTTGATATTATATAGTCATGGTTATTTGATGAAGTAATTTCTCCAGAAATTTGTAAGTACATCACTAAGTCCAAGGAAGCAACCCCTTCCTAATTTGCAGACAGCTAAAGCCATCACTTTTTCTTTTCACTGAGTTGCAGATCAAGGACAATGTGGATCACAGTCACAACTGAATGGGAATGGAGTTTTCTGATTCTTCTTTAGTTTAATATTGACCCAGTGTCAACTGCTGTATTTTAATAATATAAAGGGCCTGTTTTGGTTAGTTCTGTCATCTGACTGCAAGGAATGTACTACTGTCTGTCATGTGATTTGAGACTTTGGATGTTATGAGTCTGAATCATTCATTCTCACCTTACTGAATACAGCATAATAAATTTCTAAACAAAAGCCATTAACTTTTGGCAAAGGGAAAAAATAAAAATCTTACACTAATAGTGGCAAGATCAGAAATAGGTAAACTAAGATATTTCTGCAGCTCGTGTTTTAATACCAGAAGTATACTATAACTATACAGACTCACCATAACTAAATATACTATATTCCATAATGATGTAGCTGTTGCATATTTCAGGCTTAAAAATAGCTATTTTTCTAGTGTAAGTAGGACAGAGAAGTCTCACAGTCTTCAACTTGTTTCTCATGTAGGTTTGGGAGCAGATAGGCACCAGATTTTAATAAGTCCACTTTACTTTTCAGAAGTTTTATTCCAGTTTAGATATTCCCAGGAACTCTCCACCATTGCATGGCACTTGCATTTCTATGAAAATTCTTATCTGCACATACTGAACCTTTTCATGCAACCACAAAAGCAAGATCACAAAACTAGCCTGTACACCAAAGATGACTCGTATACAAGGAATGCAAGATTTAACTGAGAAAGTAGCTGATCAGCCCAATGACAAAATTTATGCAATATCCCAGTTATTTCTAACTTTTTTTGGTTCTCAGATTAAAGTATGGGCTCAGTTTCTTCTTCTGAATATATTTTAATTTCTTCAGTATTTGTTTTAATTTACTAAAGTCCCTGATCTTTATGATTAAAAATGGGTGGCCTACAATAAAACTTTATCTAAATATATGCTATGTGCAGGTTTAATACAATTTATTTGGTTTCAGTTACTGCTATGGTGTAGCTTTTGTTGCAACTGGAGTAACGTAAAGAAAGGCCATGTTACTACGTTATTTCTTTATCCTACTTCTTAGTGTCACAGTTTGAATTATTTGCTGGTCCACATCTACTATGGTGCAGATGGAAAACTGGATCATATTAGTTTAGTTTGTGTGCTTAGCTCTTGAATATGAGATAAATAGTTCCATGTCTGTTGGGTTCCAGTTGGGTTCCCATCTTGTGATTGAATTACTCACTGATCTCCTTAGGGTGTATATGACAAGACACAGTAGCACCATCTTCATGGAAACAGCTGAATAGACATTATTTTGCAGAGATTATCACAAGTTATTTTGTTATGGTACTTCTTCCTGTAGACTGAACTGTGTCATTATACATACATTAGTGCACATTAGTATGAACATAGTTATGACTCTTTAGCCACTGACAGTGCAATTAATTTTTTTAATCAAGTGAAATTAATACTAGATGTGATATGAAGTATCCTTCCTTTCATGAAAGAATCAACTATTTGACTTACATAAATTTTTGCTGTCAACTTTGATTTCTTCCATTTTGGTTACGTTTTGCCTGAATTATTATGACAGGACAAGAGACAATGGGTATAAATTGAAATACAATAAATTCCATTTAAGAGAAATCTTTTTTTCTTTTTTTTTTTTTTTTTTTAACTTGTAAGGGTGATTGAACACTGCAGCAGTTTGTTCACCAAGGATGTGGTGATCCACATCCTGACAGAGAAACAGTCCTGTGTGACCTGCATCGCCAGTGGATGCTGCTTTGAGCAGGGACATTTGACTAGATGATCTCCCGAGATTCCTTCAAACCTCAGCTATTCTCTGATTTTCTGATTCTGTGAAATTAGAGGAAATTATCTGTGTTTCCTAATGAAATGAGGCTACAGGAGGCAGTCTTGTGTTTTCACTTTGAGCTCCTATGTGACAGCTACCATTAATTCCCCAGATTTTTCTCATTCATTGGACACTTGTTTTCTGAGCAAAGGTCAGAAGGACTGTGTGCTTTCCCACAGTCAAGCATAGACACAGGACAAATCAAACCAAACCCAACAAGAAAACACCCTACAGGTAGGTTGCTGACTGTCTTTTAGAATTCATTTCCCAAATCGCAGTTATTAATGCAGGCAGTGAAAGTGAGACCTTCCATGTGAGAGAATGAATTTGCTTTGCTTGTGCAGTTCTCTGTGAGCTTACCTCTGTATGTTGTTGACAATCTGTTAGCTCCTGGTATAATTAGCACAATGCTGCTTATGACCAAATGTCAAGAAAAGTATTTTTATGTTTTTTGTTCACTGAGTCATAATCACTCCCTTTGCATCATTCCCTTTGTTGAGGATGGTGATTGTCCATTTTAAATGAAGCCATCCATTTTAACTGATACAATTCTGAGACTCCTTTTGTTGATAATGATCTTTCTATGAGAAATGACAGGTGCTATTGTCTAAACCGTCACAACTAGCTGGGACTCCTACAGCTTGTCTAGCTCCATATGTTCATATTTAACAGATTAACTTTCAGTTTCCAGTATGGAATTCCTGTGGCTTTCTTCATTAGTGTTTGGCCAGGCACTCCACAAACTTCACAGCAGAGGGCTCTTGCTAACATCTTGTAAGTGGGCTCTCTGGTACCTGTTTTTAGATTCTGTAGTCTTTCTTTGCAGGTTTTCTGAAAAGCATCCTGCAGGTTCCTCCACATTCTAGGCAAAGGTTCATTTTCTCCTTGAATGAGGACTTTGTTCCATGTGTGCACTTCTGGACTTGTGAAATGGTGGTATTTTTTTCAATGAATCCTTTATACAGTAACTTCTAAACTGCACATAGACATTATTAAACTGTACTCCAGTGAATATGAAATGGTTGTGTAAGGGACCATACTCCTCCTTAATGACAGCTATGTAGACTGCCAGTCCATGAAGTGAAAATACACTTGTTGGTATTATTAGGACTTTGGTATAATTTCAGAAAACTGAATAGTTTCTCCCAGTCAGCTGTTTATCTGGGGACAAAGTAGGATGAAGAATATAGTAACCTGTTCTAACCAGATAACATGGTCTAATCTCATTTTTACAAAGCAGTCCTGGAGAGGATTATATCTCCAAGAGGGTGCTCCAGGTTTAAAGTCTTCCTTTAGTCGTTTGTTAGAAACAATTCCTCCACTCCTGTTTGACTGCTCAAGCACTGCATCCCACTTGGAACTTGGAACTATTTAATCCTAATACTCTTTTATTTGAGTGCAGTTCCAGTTATCTCCATCCAGTCCTTGTTTCAACAGTGTCAAAAGGAATGAAAGGAGACAAACTGATTGTACAGGACACCAGATTGTTGTCTTTCGTGTGACATTTGCTTGTTTTTTATGAAACAGAACTGTCTGTACTCATATTGAAACAGAGTAGGTTTCTTGCATGTGCAAATGTGAACAGGTAGCTTATAGAACAGGCAAAAAAACTTGCCCTGGACTTGCAAGAATCAGAGAAAATTAAAAGCTGTTTTTCAGCCTAACTGAGCACCCAAGATCTACAACAGCAAGAGTGCCTGTTTCTTTAATCTGATAATTTTGCTAATTTACAGTCTATCTTCATAATTTTTCTATTAACTCAATGGTAATAAAAATGATAATAGTATAATAATAGCAGTACCCGGTCATTGCAGTTTTCTGGTCCTGTAGTGAATGTATGATAGGAACTTAAATCACATTTTATCTAAATTTGAATCTTTTTGTAGTCTTATAAGGAACAGATATCTGGTCTCTCAGACTAGGATGTTCCTTAACATGCTAAGGTTGCTAATGGCAGACACCTCAGGAATTTCCAGTCCAACCAGGGATGTGTCACTTTAAAAGCTTATAGAAAGAACAGAAGGAGGGATGAAAGGATGAGGGAATTAAGAAAAGCAGAAAGAGATAGAGCTGATGAGGGCCAGAAGGAGGAGGAAAGAAAAGGGAGAAAAGAAAGGGAGAGTAAGAAAGAAAGAGACTTGAAGGGAGGAGGGAAGGGGAGAAGAGAAAAAGGAAGTAATAAGGGATTCCAGAATAGGGATTTGTGGAGGATAAGTGGTCTGAATAATTATATGTATTATTTGTACAGTGATTATGTGTTAGACTGGAATGGATCTGAGGATATAATGTGGTCTATCCTCTTATGTGAATTAGGATCACAACTAATGGATATTTATTTCACATGTTCTTAAACATGTGCTGAGATTTGGATTCCCTATCAATGATGATTGGGCTGTTCTCAGTTAGCATCCAATGTACTGGTAGCTCTAATTAAAACCAAGTCTAATTTATCTACATCTTTTTAAATCATGAAGCCACAAGCTGAGAAGAGTGCTGTTGTTGGAACTTCAGGAATGGAGTTAAGGAGACACTACTGACTGTGTCTTTTGTTTCTGCCAATGAATTCCAAAATTATATTTCACTTTGTTGCAATAATATTGTAATTTTGGGGATCCTTATTCACTTTGTGATCTACTACACTTTCATGCCCTTTTGCATTATATATGTAGTTGTCCTCTTATTTCCTCTTCTTTAATTGTTTAGCATTTAAGGAAAATGCAATGCCTATGCTTCACCCTGCCAAAATGAAAGAAGTTGCTGTGCTCCTGATTCAAAGAATCCTGTTATCATCTGATCAAATGTCTGAATTCATTAAAAGGAATCTAAATGACTAGAAAACTATATACATGTATAAATATCATGTATATACATGATTATATTAAATGTATAAGCCAAATCCTGTTCTCTGATATTCAAGGGTCAATACACTTAACTGCAGTTGTCCTTCCAGGTTTGACATCAAAATGGAAAAACTGAAAATACTGTATATGTCTTATTTCAGGAATAGTTTATCCAAAAGGAATTATGTAGGGAATACAGCTAGCCTTTCTTTTGTCTTATTCTTTCTCTTTTAATATTTTCTCAAAACCAGACTTCTCTGTATACTGAAATAACTTCACATAATCTAAAGGAAAATATTTTGGTATCAAAGTCATCTTCTGGAAATGATGCTTCCTGTTCTGAATGTGATGATCAGGGAATTCTCTTTCACTGCTCTTGTATTTCAGAACCAGTGATGGCCCATATAACTGTCATTGTTTCAGTAACCTGCAAATTTGTTGCCGTAATGAAACTTCCCGATAAAGTTATTTTTATTTATGAAGTTGGTGGTTGGATCTACAGCTGAACAGAAAGGCTTATTGTGGAAAGATCTGAGGTTGTATGTACCATATTTTGTAATGTTGTATATGGGAAGGAGAATATAGTCATGGTTACAGCAGTGGGCAGGAAATCACAGTTTTGAGTCTTGGCTGTGCCGCAGACATTCTGTGTGACTTTGGACAAGCTACTCTTTGTGCATTAGCTAATAATACTATCTCTATCTCCCAGGGGAGTTGTGAGAATACATTCATTAATGTTTGTAAGGCGCTTGGGTACTGTAGTGACGGGTCCATATAAGCACTTAGAGAAACAATCCATTTTTGCAACAATGTGCATTTCCCTGACTAAGGACTTTTTTGTTGGAAGTTTTTCATAGATGCTTGTTATGAATAAATCTACTTTATAATGATACAGTGAGGTTAAACTGCCTTTTGGAGTGCAGTTTCACTTTAGTATTCAGAACAGGTGTAGAGAGTCATAAGTTTGAAAGCTGTTCCCAAAGAAAGAGAAGAGAATTTTTATAGTCAAACATTTGAATAGAAAAGATACCTCTGCTGATTCATCTAGTTCAAAACATGGAGGATTATTTACGTCTGTATCTGTCTCACAAATAGTTTAAGCACTTCTCATTACATTGTCTAAACTACCTCCTCAGGCAAGTCATTCCATTGCCTAATTGCCTTTAAAGTTAAACAGTTTGCTCAAATGTCTACCCTATTTTTTCCTTGCGGATATAAGCTATTCTCTCAGTCTGTCCTTTCTTTCTGAAGTAAACTTTACTCATACGTGTTAATTTCAGACACACAACACAGTTACAACAGGTTAGCAAGGTATTGCTTTAGACCTGATGGGAGGCAAATTGGTAAGCCACTGTAATTTGATTTGATAATTTGCCTGGCTGAGTGCTGTAAAGTATTAAAATCTGAATATGAGGCTCAGAACATTAGCACCAAGGAGAAGTAAAAGAATATTCAATATTCCCAAGGCCTCGTAGAGGATTTGTTGGTGAAAGATTCTCGACATAGGGGAATACATGCTGCAAAGGCTTCGTAAAAGATTTTGGCTATGGCTTTATGTTTGTTTTTAGTTGTAGAAGCTAGTGGCAGCAGACAAATTATGGAAGTAAGAGGTGTTGAAGAGTGTCAGCACTCCCAGAGGATAGTGAAGAGAGCTCTACGGTTTTTGAGGCTCGGGAAGCAAGATCTCTGTTGTGCTTTTGTGTGGAACATTTTAATATGGGGACTGAGTTTAACCAAATTTCTCAGAGAGACAGAAGTGTCATATTTGGTAGTTCAGAATGTTTCAAAATGTTTATGAAAATTGGTGATCATTAGAGACCTTATAAATGTCCCAATGGTGGGAACAAATACTATGTCCTGTCCTACTGTATTAAATGTAGAGAATTGTCATGGTCTCAAAAAATATCAAATTGTAGAAAATCAGAGCTTGCAGTCAATTACAAGATTTAAACAAGCAGAACAGGCCTCATTTGTTCTGGGGTACATGGGTGTCCTGGGTTCAGCAGTAGCCGTCATTTTTCTCCTTCTTAGTAGCTGGTGCAGTGCTGTGGGTTTGACTTTCAGCCTGGGAACAGCACTGATAACACCGATGTTTTTAGTTGTTGCTAAGTAATGTTTACTCAGACCAAGGACTTTCTGAGCCTCATGCTCTTCCAGGTAGGAGGGGAAGCCGGGAGGAAGCAGAGACAGGACACCCGACCCAAAGTAGCCAAAGAGGTATTCCATACCACAGCACGTCATACCCAGGATGTAGAATGGGGAGCAGTTACCCGGAAGGCAGATCACTGCTCGGTCGGGCTGGGTATTGGTCGGCAGGTGGTGAGCAGTTGTATTCTCTTCCCTTGTTGTTTCCCTTATCATTATTATTATTGGTGGTAGCAGCAGTGGTTTTGTGTTACACTTTAGTTACTGGACTGTTCTTATCTCAACCCATGGGAGTTACATTCTTTCGATTCTTCTCCCCATCCCTCCGGGAGAGGGAGGAGGAAAGGGGAAGGGGAGAGCGAGAGAGCGAGCTGCATGGCTTCTAAGTGACAGGCTGGGCTTAAACCACGACAATGGGGTTGCTTGTTTGCTTTGAAGTCCACTCTCCACAATTGTTGCTTGAATATGCACTGAATAGGTTTATTTCTAATAAGATTCCCATATGAGTGACAGTGGAAATCCTTTTCAAGATGATGGCTTCTCAAGATTAATGTTGTTGTAAGCTATGGTTAGACTTTCCTCACAATGCAGGAGAAGCGAGCTTTATCATCATTACTTTTTTTCTCTCAGAGTGTTGGAGGTTGAATGGGGTTGATATTATCATCGATTATACACATACATAACATATACTACTCTGGACAGAAGAACTAAAAATGAGACAAAGTACACTACTGAAGTGTTGTACAAATTTATTACAAAAGGAGTCATCAATTCCTAATCTTAACTTGGATTCACAACCATGAGACAGCTCCCAACCTCATGTATTGTATCGTGTTTCTGAGTTTAGCGAAGGACGCTGTACAGCTATCTGTTCTTTCAGTTTGTCAGTAAAAGGACCTGTATTAGGGGATTCTTAATCAAAATTGTGGATTTTTAATATAACTTGATGCAAGATTAAAGAAAAAGTATCAATAAAGTCAAGGAGAGGAAGTGTCATTAACAGTTGTTAATGAAACATTTCTTCTCAGTTGTTTCATATTATAACATGTCTTTTCAACTTTTCATTTATTCGCATTTCTGTTTATTAGGCATTACTTAAGTAGAATCCTTCATTACGAAAAAATTCTTGTACAAATGTATTTTAATAGTGGACTACTGCACTGACAAAGAAATGTCTACAAAAATACTCAGGAAAAATGTAAATTGAAGGATTACTTTTATCTTCTTAAAAAAATAGGAAAAAATTTACATTTTATGTCAAACTAATCCTCTTTGATACACTGTATGCATCAAACAAAAATAATTGGGATGATAAAGATTAATACAATTTAAAAATAAAGAGTTTAAAACCCACAAATATGCCTGTTTACAAAGCTCAGTTCTGATAAGCAGCCAGTTAAAAAAGATGAGCACCACAAACAGTGATTCTCAAATCAATTTCAAAATTCAAATTTCTGTTCAAAATTTTTTGTCCGATATTGTGTCTGTCAGAAGAAAGATGCACATCTTTGGCAGTGTATCTGGAAAAGGAAAACAGTTAAGCCTACTCAAGCTATTACAGTTGCATTATTTTGTTTTAATGACTGCCTTCTTAAGGATGTTTTTCTGTAGGAGAAGCAGCAGGGTACGTGAGCTGGAAAGGATAAGGACTTTTCCTTATGGCCAAGTAAATTGCAGCTGTTTCTCACAGTGGGAGGTCATTGGTCATATATGGATTCCACCCACTTTCATAGGACAACATTATTGATAAACACCTTCATACCTGTGACATGTCTTTAGGATTGATGCCAGTTCCACGTGTTTGCATAGACAGAATAACTTCACCCTTGCTGATCCCTCAGGCAATACCTAATATACAATTAGAAGTTATCTTGCTCATACCATTTGATATTTCAGTTTACTATATAAAGTACACACCTGCTTCTCATCTCTCCTCTTTAGTGTTCTGAAGTGATTATGAAAAAAAAATTAAACCCCAATGGTTCCTAAGGGAAGAAAAAAAATCTGTTATGTGTAGGCAAAGAGAAAGAAATAAGCCAAAATGTGGTTGGCAATCAAAATAAATCTAAAATACCCTTTTCAACCATACCAATTATTCTAGCTACTGTACTGTCTTTTGCTAATACCTCATTTCTAGAAGTAATTATCAAATTGTCATGTGTTTTGGGATTTTGATTTGTTCTGGTTTCATGGAATTCTATTAGTTTTCTGATTCCATTAGTTTTCTGTGGAAAAAAAAAAAAAAGTGGGTTTTCTTGGTCTTTTTTTTCGCATTGGTTCTTTATAAAGCTGAAAAAAAAGAAACCACAAATCAAGCTGTTTGTGGATCTAACATTTGGTGGCATTATGGCATTAGATTTTTAAGGTTTTATTTAACACAGTTTTACTACAAAGGCTATAACTAGGTAAGTGCTATGTACTATATCTCCTTTATAGGGAAGATATGAATGCTTAACCTCTTTCAAAGAGAGAAGGAGAAACGGGGAGAGAGACTCCTTTAACCAAGTTTCAGTTATGCCATTGGATGTGTTTGGTTAGCTCACATCTGAAATGATGCAAAAAAACCTCTTCTAAAATCAGTGAAGGTCAGTTTTATAAATACTGTTCTCAGCATGCTGTTGCACACAGTAGGATGATTGTAAGGGGAAACGCGAAAGCCTTCAATTCGAAATCTTCAGGTGTGCAGTCTGTTGCAGTTTATTCTGTGTTCGTTTCCTTTTGCATTTTCAGAAGTGATTTCAATTGAATCATTTATGGTTCTTCCATTCAGATTATAACAGCTATTTTGGAGCGGATAACCCTCAATGGCTGTATATGAAACATTGCCCGGGGTGCTTCCAAGATGCTTTTGAGCTGGGTAAGGAAATTATCGAGTGTTGACACATTCTCAAAGCACTATGGCATGGATTGAGAGCATATAGTTTATAAACTGTCTTATTGACCTATTATTCTGTGTATTACTGACAGAATAGACTATACCAATTTCCTCTGACATATTAAAAAAAAGTTAAAATATTTTTTTAAAAAATGAAATACAATATCTAATCTGTTTGTGGTAGTTCATGTATAAAAACTTAAATTCATGATTACTCACTTCTGATGTGTCTACTTTCACTACAGTAGCCATTCAATGTATAATATTATACTAATGTAATGTCATAATATTACCATTACATTTGTATACTGGTGAGGTAAATCATGCTCAGATTTTTGCCGTGACTTTAAGGTCAAAGTTTTTCTGCAGGCATGGCTTAACCAATATGCTAGTTTAAGACTTAAACTCACATTCAAGCCATAATTCCCAGATCATCTCTACTATCTACATACTGCATTATACACTTTTTTTCAGTCAGGAATGTGACTCATCTCCCCTTTCATTTATGGACAGAGGCAATTAAAAACATACAGGCTAGTGAACTCGAACCTGTGCATGAAGGACAATGTAGATATGGGGTGTTGGTGCAGGATTGTCACTGTGTGTGCATTAAGTGAAGAAATCAGAGAAAGCTTTCTGTCTCTTGTTCGAAAGCCTAATGATCAGTATGATGAACGGGACAGTCCAGCACGGGTGTGATGCTAAAAACTCCCAGGAGCTGGCACAAAGAGGGGCTCATGATCCACTTCACTCCTTCTCTATTTAAGGATAAAAAGTGTCCAGGGAGAGTGTACATTCTGCTGCAGAGAAGGATGCTCTATCTCTCTCTTACATTGTTTGTATAATGCTCTTTGTAATGTTTTATACAGCTGAAATCCATCTGAATCAGCTACAAAGTCTCCAGGATTTTACAGATGTTAGTTCAGGCTGTGCACTGTCACTGCCCCATGTGCCAAGGGTACTATTTTAACATCTGGCTTTTTTGTTAAATGCCAAAATCTTAGATGCTCCATTTCATGTTGTAATTAAAGTTTTCTATTTTAAAACAATGTAATCAGGCAGAAAAATATTTCCTATTAGAACAGGATAATTCAAACCAAACCCAAAGAAGTTGTTTCCCATTTAAAACATAGTTTTCACAAAAAGTTTTGCTCAAAGCTGCTATACAGTGGCTACTTCATTAATTGTAGTAGACCATAGGCTCCCTGATGTATCTGGTAAATAGAAGAAATAAACTTCTCAAACCCCAAACAGAGAAGCAAATAATGAATAGGTTGTTCATGCATGGGAAGGTTATATTAATCTGCAGTTCCTGCCATTATCCCGCCCCGGGTGTACATGGGTGGGCCTCTGGTGTATTAATTCCATAGAGTTCGGTAATAAATCTCAGATTAGTTTGCAGTATTCCATTTCATCCTACTGAACAAAATATGTCTTATACCATTTAGTATTAACTGGCCATATCTAATAATAGCTAGAGACTAGCTAATACTTTTTATTAATTTTCTATCAAGAACTAGTGGACTATATTATACATGAATGGCTTGTAAAATTATTGCTTTGTATTTCAGAATGACAAACAAGTTTGTGTTCTAAGATTATAAATTTAAAAAACACTTTCTCTTTTACTTATTCAAGATTTTAGAATGAAGTCCTGAACACAGACCCAGAAGAAAGTTAATATATACAATTCTGGGCCTCTTTAAATGTCACAGTCTGACACAGGTGTAGCTCTCTTGAAAACACACAAGAATTTTCAGATTAAAAAAAGAGTGCCATGGTGGTAAACCTATTTTAATTTATACATAAAATGCAATATTTGTTCATTTTGTGCATGTAACAATTTTCAACTGTTTATTTGAGGATTTGAATAATTTTTAAAGCATCTGCAGTCAACATTTGTCTGAAATATTTGTTTCCCCTCCACTAGCTTATTAGCAACCAAAGATTACCCCTGCCCTCAGTAATATCACCAGTGTGCTCAAATATTACAGAGGCAGTTGTTGTCTCTTCCTCATATGTTTAGAACGTGTCCTAGCAAACTGTGGACATGCCTGTTTTGTTCTGGATATGTTCCATTTTTGCTGCAGCTCCCTTTCCTACTCACTAGAGTGGGAATCACTTAGAGAAAGAATTACATGCCCATTGTGGCCTGACTTCAGCTCCTGATCAATTTTTGTGATACCCAGGTTTTGAGAAGGAAAGTCAACAGCAAGTTAAATGTAAAGAAAGTTCTCTGGTTAAAGTTCAAGCTACAGGTCAAAGCACTTATTTGTTAAGTTGCCAGTGAGTATGAGTTTGCATAGTAGTATTTACTCTGGTAGAATCTGAATTTTGTTCATTTTCTCCCTCCACTAAGGTGGGAGGAAACAACAAAACCCCCAATTATATTGGCTTACTAACTTTTCCCTACAACACTGCTGTTGGCCATTCTATAAAGGTTTGATGTGACTTGACTCATAGAATCACTGCTTATTCAGCATGGTTTTCTCCATGGGTCTCATTTTCAATCAAGAACTTACTGAATGTTACAGCATTTTAGTTGTGTGTATTTAGACTAGACCCTCAGGAATCAATGCTGGCTCATAACTAAATTCTGTTAATTTTATGTGTTTAATCATGTTAGTTATAAGACGAATCCTTTTTCTTGAAAAAAAAAAAGAAACAGTAAACAATTGTATTTTCAGAAGTGTTTAAAACTCTAGATGATCTTAAAATATATAAGGATATGCCCTCTCTATTTCACTGTGATTTTTCTGAATATCCCTATAATCATTGGAACATTCCAGCCTATGCCTTGCCCACCAGTTTTAACTGTGAGTTTCAACAGTTGTATGCTCTCTCTGAATTATCATAGAATCACAGAATCACAGAATGGTTTGGGTTGGAAGGGACCTTCAAAGATCTGGTTCTACCCCTCCTGCCATGAGCATGGACATCTTTCACTAGACCATGTTTCTCAAAGCCCCATCCAACATGGCCTTTAACACTTAATTATCATTGTAAGGCAATATACTTACAACTGGAGGCAGGTAGAGAGGCCCTGAAGACCTTGTAGACTCTCTGTTTGAGATTAGTAGTTCTCCTCCTGGATGTAAATTCCTACCTTCTCAGGTATTCTGACCTTAATGAAGGCATATTTTGTAAACAAGAATAGATGAAGGCCATAAACACATCAGAAAAAAATTTGGAGTGGGAAGGACGGGCAGGCAGACACTATAGTATTACAAGTTCTCCATTAAAACACATGTAGTTCTGTCAATTTAATACTGAATTTCTTTTTTCCCTCAAATATACAAAGCTATCCACAGGCATCCATAGTATATGTAATCATGTATCATAGAAATTAAATCATGTAATTTAGATGTCCTTTTCTTCAGATGTTAGAATATTTCAGCTTGAATGAAAACTTGATACGTCTCGGATTAAAAAAGCCCAACAAAACCTCCATACTCTGGAAGGCAAGAATGTGTTTCAACACTGCAGGTTCTTCACACAGGATATGCTTCCCCGGTTCCCTCCTCATTGGCAGCTCATCATTACAGTTCATGCATTTTCTCATATGCTTAGTGGCACTAGTTCCTTTGGATCTGTACTGGCTGCAAGTACCATCCGTGTAGAGGCTGGATTTTTTTAAGGTTCTAAATTTT
This sequence comes from Coracopsis vasa, assembly GCA_026283785.1. NCBI lineage: Eukaryota > Metazoa > Chordata > Aves > Psittaciformes > Psittacidae > Coracopsis > Coracopsis vasa. The sequence goes on along the minus strand of JANHGB010028052.1, from coordinate 5,482 downwards.
GTAATCCCAGATGCATGAGGGTTTTTCTATTTAGAAAATTCCCCGGGTCATAATGCTGTCATTGTTCTCAGTGGGAAACCTTAATTGCAGAGCTAGTTGGATAAGAGTTGGATTAGCTGGCGGAGTGTTGTCTGGAAAATCTTTCAGCTGTGCAATGTTATCGCTTCCCCTATGTCACCCCGCCCCCACCCCTGAGGATTCCTAGCCTCCTGCATTTGGTGAGATACATATGTTTTCCCCAGCTACAGGAGCTGTGAAGGGTTCCTCTGGGATATCTAAGTATAAATACCTAAGTAAGTGTGTCTTCAGTTGCTAGGTTATTTTTAGTCAATGGGTGGTTACCAAGTCATCTATAATTGTGCTGTTAAATGTGTCAGAGCAGCTACTGCAAAGCTAGGTGCTCCTTCTGAAAGGTGAAGCATGTAAGGTAAAATGAAAGAGGACAAAAGTGAAATTTCAGAATTCAGCTGTTTAAAGATTTGAATGCTATCAGGGGAGATTGCTTGATGAGCAATTGCTTGATGAGGAAGATGATCCATGAGTACAACATGGATGGAGAAGCATGGTAACATAGTTCCACTGTGCTACCCATAGTACCTGTGGCTGGCATATTGTGTCATTTGAGATTTGCATTTGAGGGGAATTTACCAGTGATCTGGTAAATCCAGCAGGGATCTGAGTGGTCTCACAGAACCTTCCACTTCTTAGGCAGCTCCTATACAGCCTCTGTCAGTAGTGGCCAAAAGCTATTATCAAGTGGTGGCTGGTATGTTGGAGAAAGTACAATGAGTTCCTGGTGGACAGCTGTCCACATGACATGAACTAGTGGCACAGTTCTTTCTCTATAAATAAAAAAGAGAAAGAACATTGAATTTGAATAGAAAATAAGTAAGCTGGTAGGAAGAAGACAAGAAAGAACAGCAAAGGAATACAACTGAAAAGCAAAAGAAAACAAAATTACTTAAAAAAACCCCAACAAAACAAACAACAAACCAAACATCAAAGCATCAGAATTTCTAAGTAGACATGATGCAGTGTAGCAAGGAAATTACACATTAGTTATTCTTAATTGTCTAGGGTGCACTATCCCTTTTATAAATTAGCCATTAGGAGTAATAACAGGAAGCAGGGTTTGGTGTGTCAAAAAATTATTAAAAACATATGGACCTATCACCTAATGAGGCAAGTGAAGGAAAAGCAAATGAAAATTGTAGGTGTTTCATGGAGGGGGATGGTCAAATGGAAATTTTGAAGGCTACTTTAATCACAACTAGCCCAGTAGCAAACAAATGTGAACCAGCCACTGGCATGCAGAGAATGCAGAGAACAGAGGAGGGAAAAACATACTTGCAGGCTGCAAAAACTAATTGATGGAAATATATCCATCTGTATTCATTACTATATATCCACTGTATCATCTATTTTGGTTAGATTCAAAATGGAAAAAGATTTATAATGCCACTTCAGGCATATGTGAAGGATGAACTGGGTGAATTTCAACAAAATAAAATGTTAAACTTAGCATCAGGAGAAACATTCCATCTGAGAGAACCACTGGGCTGGAATAATCACCTGAAGTGACTGGTGACAGACTATTGCCTGAGTAACTCAAAAGTAACAAAAATGAAATCCAGTGGGCATTGGCAAAGGTTTGGTCTAGATAACCTAATAATAGATATTGTCTGCTCTATTTTTTGTGATTCAAAGCCAGTAGTAGTTTCCAAATTCATTAGTGAAAATGGGCTAACGTCATCTATTGTGCTCCTGCATTTAGATCTGCATTGGCTGTGTATAATTTGGGGTTTTATTGCATGAACAGGAGTAAAATAATTATGCAAAAGGTGTTCGACACAAATGAAAACACAGGGGGCTTAGTTATAGTTATATAACGTAGTTATAAGTGTATGGAATACAATCTGAACATGATTGTTTTCCAGGAATTTTGGCATGTTTTTATTTATAAAATATCTTACTAGTGAAGAACAAATCTTCTAAAGTTTCATAGAATCTTTTCACATAATTAAATGCAGAGTATAACTAATATTTTTAAATCTCCAGAATTGAGCAAAAGCTGCTGCCTTTGCTGCATAGTTCCAGTTTTAGTAATTCTGTGGAGCTAGATTGAAGTTTTGATAAAAAGAGCAAATGAGCTCTATTTCCAAAAGAGAACACACATTTGGAACTTATGCACTTCATTCTGATTCTGCTTCCCCATAAAAACTCAGAACATGTATCTCATACACGCTTTCTCTTGCTCCTTGATCATAAGGAAAATGCATTCCTCAGCTCCTCACTACTTTTCCCAGCTGCAACTGTCTTCTGTACTGGAAATGTCTTCCAGTGCCACCACCACCCTTCACCAGCTTTCAGGTGCTGAGTATCCCTCACTTTGCATTAAAACACAACTGAGAAAGTTCCTGTGTAGTGATTCTCTGGCAGGAGCTACTGCTGGAACCACCTGCCACCTTTTGCCTCTCTATTGCTGGGGACATGTGGGGTCAGAGCTCTGGCAGAAACCTGAAAATCCACAGTAAGATAGTTCTGTAGATCTCTCTTGGCCTAAGCAGCTTAGAAGTTCTTTGATGAGTGTTATTCCATTAGTTGGGGATGCAAATCTTCATAGCCTGAAAGATAAGCGGGAGATTTTATGGGTGGAATTTATTCAGAAAAGTCTTCCAGAGAAGTCTACACTGATAACTTGAGACATCTTTAATATTTTATAGCTCTTTATGCAGCTGACAAGTAAAGAAATTGAAAATGAATATTTTTGAATAGGATTCTTCCTATTTGAAAGGTCCAAAGTTATTTAGAAAATACAAAAAACACAGTGAACCATATTTAGTACATCAAGCAGCGTTGCCAGGTACCACTGTCCCCTCAAATAGGAAGTCTTCTGGAATCCCTCGTTGCTATGAGACTAAATATCTCTGTACAACGTGAGCGCTGAACCAGTTTTTTGCTCCCACTTACACTGGTGTGCATGTAGAGTGACTCCCCCGTGGCTGGGAAGCCCAGTGCTACGTTTTGATGTTCTAGCTTATGAAAAGGTCTGATCCAAAGCCTACAGAAGCCCAGAAGTATTTGTCTAGTTCAAAAGCTCAAGTAAGTAAGACTAGTTTCAAATGTAAGAAGGGCTACTATCATCTTCCACCTCAAAAGAAGCAAAGAATTTGGGGACTTTGACCCATAGAAAGTGGGACTTCTCATGCTTTTAGTCAAAAAGAAAAGTAATATGTGAAATATTTCATAGGATTTCTCTCCAAACTTAGCATGTTCACATGGAAAGATATATATTGCTTATCCTGGACTGTGTAAACTCTTAAGTTTGAGACATTTCTAAAATCCACTTATCTGTGAACTTAAAAGCTGCTGTTTCAGGCTCTGCGTGCTTATTTGCTAAAGTATAAAATGTGTGAATTTCCTTTACCTAACCAACACTTTCTTCTTTCACCCAGAAGACAAACAATCAAAACCCAACTTGAACTGTGCCCAAGCATGGCCAATTTCTCACCAAAGTGTATATTGCAGAATGAAAGATTTACAGTGGAATATCTTTAGTGTAGATATGACATTGCTTTAACATTGCACTGCTGTAATCTTCAAGTACAGTAAATTCAACAAATGGGCTTACAGGGATTTGTGTGAAATTTAAAATTCAAAACATAGTTGTTTTTAATGTTGCTCTGTGCTGTGAAAAAACAGCAAGTGCAGGGATAAACTTAACACACATCATCAACAACAAGGGAGATGTTTGCCCAAAGAAAATATTGATCTTTTATTAATCTGTCCTTCCAAGCAAGTGGAAACCCTCCCGTTTCTTTTTTTTTTTTTTTTTTTTAATTAAGAAACTATTTAAATAGTAAGTATTAAAACCCCATCAAACGTAAATGCAAACATATAACCAAAGACTTATGAAAACAGAGCTGTTGGCGTGCAAACCCTTACTTGGATTACATCCACAAAACTGGGTGCGCTTCCACGGCTATCCCGGATGAACCAGGGTAATGCTCTGGCCACGGGGGCGTTACTGTCATTGCCAGTGTAGTCCAGTACATCTACCGCCGGCCTGAGCACCACTGCAACTTCCAGCTCAGCGCGGAGCTACCCGCCGGCGAGGACTCGGCGCCGTGCCCCTGTAGTGCCGTGCCGCCCGGCGCTCACCCCCCTTCTGCCTGCAGACTCCCGCGGACCTTCCCGCAGTGCCGGCTCCGTAGCTGCCCCTGGCCCGCTCCTACTCTGTTTTCCCCTCCTCTCCCGCGTTACGCGCCGCCGCTCGCACCCCGCCGACACCAGCCAGGTCCCGCCGCTCCGCGGCCGCAGGGGCCCCC
>JANHGB010028044.1:15575-26114 GCA_026283785.1 Coracopsis vasa | reverse complement strand
GTGCTGAGGCGCTGGCACAGGGTGCCCAGAGAAGCTGTGGCTGCCCCATCCCTGGCAGGGTTCAAGGCCAGGTTGGACACAGGGGCTTGGAGCAGCCTCCTCTAGTGGAAGGTGTCCCTGCCTGTGGTAGGGGTTGGAACTGGATGAGCTTTAAGGTCCCTTCCAACACAAACCTGTTTGGGATTTCATGATCCTGTCATTGAGCAGGAAATTCCCTCTGTAAGCATTTGAGGCACGGGTGCTCACAACTGGGATTTATGAATGAAAACACCGTGTGCTCTGCTGTGGTGTTCCAGCTGGGTCAGACAAGGAAATGGCTGAACCATAGCAAGCAGCTGTCAATATCATCTCCAAAAGGAAGAGCTGGGATCTTGAAGGCATCGCCCAGCTCTGGTAATTTCAGCAGCCTCTCCTGAGTGCAGATGCTCAGACCATAAATAATCGCTACACATTTTTGCTGCCACTGATGCTCCATTGCCCGAGGCAGCCACTCGCTGCTCTGCCTTCAAGATAAGGCTGGGAGAGCTTCAGAGAGTTTGGGTACTTTGAGTGGGATCTTCTCAACATCAAAGTCCCAGCAGGGTTTTTAGTGAGGCTTTAGAAACAAGTTGAGGGTTTTTTTAATACACCGTACACCAACTAGCATCAAAGGCACAGCAGTCTGCAGGGAGCGGCTGCTTAACAGAGCCACCGAGCTGGGAATGCAGCTCAACTAAACAGCTCCAGCACCAGGACTTTGAGCAACTTTTATGTAGAGATGAGCGCTGCAGAGGTTCACTCGGAGCAGAGCACCCGAATTTGGTGAGAGACATCCCCGTTTGCCATAGGAAATTACTCAGAAGAAAACAAGGAATTGAGATTCTTAGAGCTTGTGCTGCGCAGCTCAGAATAAATACCTCATTGAGTTATGGTACTTCGCAGCCCTCGCACATGGAATCAAGGTCATCTCCAGCAGTTAGCAAGAGATCTTTGCTGTTTCAGCACACAACCCTTGTCTCTCTTTCAGCAGGAGTTATTGTTAAGCAGGGGTTATCTATCTGGCTGCCGGGAGAGGGACCATGTTTAATACAACCCTGAGCATCAGCAATATCAGGGCACGGGAAACAGCCTTGCCACTCAGACATGCACTCGGGTAAGAGCAGCGACCTGTAAATCATGTTCTCCTGCTGTTCATTTTGTCCCAGGAACCACGAGCATCTTGTCTCACACCAAACCCCTGCATGCCAGTGACACCACATCCCTCGGAAGTGGGGTGAGGAGCCCTGTGATCCAGCGCCCGGACCCCAGCGGCAGCAAAGAGCATCTGTTCTGTCAGCCCAAGCACCGTCCAGCACCGCTGTTAGCTTTATCGCTCTCAGCAGCACAAGCTGCCTGTCTGGAGCTGGAGCAGACCCGCGTTTTCCGCCTGTTACCTCTGTTTTGCAGGGAATAATGAAGACACCGAAGGGCAAGGAGCAGCGGCTGCGGCAGAGAGGGATGCCAGGCGCCCTCTGCAGCTCTCCGCGCCCAAAATGTGCCTGAAACACCGACTGCCTCAGAGGGGTGGTGGGCACTTTAGGGACGTAGCACCCAGGAAACAGCCCGAGCGGCCGCTTGTCTTGCCTGTGATACGGTAACAGCTCCAGATCCACACAAGCCTCTTGCTTGTTTCCACCAGGCTGTGAAGCAAGGAGGAGAGGAGGCATTCTGAGGCTTCATTTCTCTAAGGAGAAAAGCAGGATCCTGGTTAGCTGCCTGCTCCTCACCATGGGAAACACGCGCAGTCCCCCCATCACAATCCTCTGCCCTCCCACACCTTCACCCTTTATCTCTTTTACAGCATTTTTGAAAGTACCAGCCTCTGGCCCCTTCTCAGCTCAGTGGGCAGCACAGCTACAGGCACCACAGCCCCAGTGCCAGGTGTTGCGCTGGTGGCATTGGTGCAAAGCAGCAGGTCTAAATTCCAGTGTCCAGGGCAGCTTTTCCCACGCATTCCGCTCGGACAGCAGCGGTTACCTGCCGAGAGCTGGGCACAACCAGCTGCCCCCCCCCGACTGAAACAGCTCCAACACACACCATGAAGTGAACACCGGCCCTGGGTGCCTCCCCAGCTCTCAAAGCCACCTTCGGCTCCACCAGCATGCAGCAGCTTGCAAAGGCTGAGCTGAAGCAATATTTCATGGCTTGAATTGCTTCAAATCCCCGAGGAACAAGTGTCAGGATTTTCAATAGCTGCAGTGTTAATAATAAAACAGGGACCTCTCCCAGCATCAGAGCACAAACAATGGTTATTTCTCTTTCAAAGCTTTGAGTCCTAAAACCTTCCTTACATTCAGCTTGACATCAAAACACCCATCTCATTCACCCAGACTGTCACAGGAGAATTGTGTGCTATTAGAAATAGCCCTGAGGTGAATTAAGAACAGCCTGTAATGATGTTCCACTACAGCAACTTTATTTCTCCCAAACCAAATAAATGAGCAATATTTTATGTGCTGTGCCGGGGCTCAGCAGAGAGCGGCAGCTGCTCCTCTATGATTTGTTGAATGGATGTTTCCTAAACAGCCAAAGTCGGGCTCTGAAGCCAGTCACAAAATCTCCTGTTCATAAGAGCCCAGCACAGAGACAGGGAGAGAGAAACTCGGATTCTGGATAGTGGCGAGTTTGGGCATGAACCATTTCATTTCTGTTTTCCCCCTATGAACAGAACACAAATGCAAGAAGCTGTATAATAAAACCTCTGAATATCAATGCTCAGCAGCAGCAGCAAAGATACAGGGCACAAACCAGCCTCTTGTTCTACAAGTGCAGAAGCAACCCGGTCCCTGTCAGTCCAGCGGGCAGGGAAGGGAGCAGTGGGTGTTTGAGGCACACAGGAGATTGAAGGATGGGGTGAGGGAGGAATGGAGGGGGTTGGAACTGGAGGAGCTTTAAGGTACTTTAAACACAAACCATTCTGTGGCTCTGTAAGACAGAGGTAAGAGAAGAAATCGCACCAGCACAAATGCTCCATCAAGCAGGGCTGTGGCACAGGCAGCTTCTGGACAACTGGCAGGAGGAAACGTGCTTTCACACTGGTGGCTGAAATAGGGGCTATTGTGCCAGAGGACATCTCCAAAGGCAGGAAGTTGATTGGATTCCAAAGAAATCTGGACATTTACATGCACTGAGGACACAGGGAAGTGTTGTGGTGCCCGGTAACCCATCACCTTGGTGGGCTCCAGCTCCCAGAGCCCAAAGCCATGCAGGGAGGGCAGTGGGTGCTGGCACTTCCCTCTGAAGGAGCTGAAAGCAGCAGCTGCCAGCCCGCAGCAACAGTCCCGAATGGACAGGGATGATCCCTTCAGGGTACTTGGATCATTTGGATGCCAGAGCAAAATGAAAAGCTGATGAGGGCAGAGCTAAATCCTGACAGAGCAGCCAGGGCCCAGGGTGCAGCGCTGGGATTCCTGCCCCGAGACAGGACAAACACCCAAACAGTTACAGCCCGAGGAATGCCAAGCACCCGATTTCATGCACCAGCTGATGCTTGCTCCAGGAGCAGGAATGCTGCCAGGACAAGGGATGTGGAGCCTGACTGTGCTGGACACACACCAGCTCCAAGTATATCATCTGTGGAGCTGCTGATTAAACACAACCAGGCTGGGATGAAGGCTCAAACCGTGCTGGTTGGTTGGCTGGGAGTCAGCGCGTTAGCCCTGGTCCTACTGAAACATCAGGGAAGCCTTAAGGGAAAATAGCTTAAAACGCCCACAAAATGCTCACAAAGGCTTGTCCCGATGCCAATCCGAGCCTCTCTGTGCAGAATCCCAAACCAAAGAGCCCTTTGATGCCAGCAGGGCGCGCGTCCACCCCAGGATTTCACTCCGTGACTGTTAACAGAAAATTCTCTGATGCTTTGCCCTTGACTAATGTGCACTTAAAGACATAAATCACCGCCTGGCCTCGCCATTGGAGAGTGGCACAAACGTGTGCACAAGCAGATTATTGACCAGAAGCACAGGAGCCAAGTTATGAACAGTTTTGGAATCCAATAAACACCACAGGAGAGCATCTCAAACCAGACCACACAAACCCCATTTCACCCACCCTCCTACAAAGGTTGTCAAATATCTATTCATGAGATTATAACTACCTATTTTCTATGCCATTTGACAAAGAGGAAAAAAGAGAATCAAGATAAAAAGAGAGCATATTTTAGCTGTAAAGGATTTATTCATTCAATTTACATTTGAATCAATTATCCAGGCAAAGCTCAAACACTGCCAACCTGATTTAGGTGACTGAGCACACATCGTAAATAGCGCAGCATTCAAGCTCTGTAATCCGTATCTGCAATTCCTGGCTACCTTCGAGCAGGAAGAACATCCTGACTCACAGTGGGCCTTTGTTTCTGAGCAGTGGGGGGGCTTTGCTGTGGTTGGGAATGGAGCCTCTGAGACCCCTCGCTCAAAGGAACCCCTCAGGTTTACACTCAGACCCAGGGACTGGGGACAAAGCCCCAGAGGCTGGTCAAGCACAGATGGGACCTGCCTCATCCCGTGCTCGCTTCCCACACCAACAGCCCCAGACCCAGCAGCAGCCTCAGATCACCCAGCTCCTGCCCTGCAGGAAGGCTCTGGACCAGCCTCTTGCAAGGACCTACCTGTGTTCATAGGAACTTGATCTCATCTAATTTTCCCTATGAAAACAACAGATGAAGAAAAGCTTGACCAATTCCACAACCAAAGAGTGAATCCTCTCCTCTGCTAAGTTTTCCCCCAGTAGAACACACCTACTCTGCAATACAGTTTAGCAAGAAGAGAGACAAGGAATTATGAAGCTCTGTATCCCATTAGCATCCAAATGCAGCTAGAGACAAGGGGTTTATGGAGATATTTTTGAAAGGGCACAAGGAAGAGGAAACAGTTCTTTCACCAAGCGTGCATTTTTCATACTCCTGGAATGCACAGCCCATAATAAACCTGGATTTGTTGTTGCTGGGTTTCCTTTGCAGCATTAATCACCACAGGCTTGCTTAGGTGGGCAGGAAAAATCCATTTTCCTTTGTATGAAATCCATACAATTAAAGAGGCCTTTCAGGCCCCACGGAAGCACCGTGAGCAGCTCTGAGCCTGGCTGGTGCTGTGCTGGTGGGGCACATGCTGCTCAGCAGCACACCCCGGCAGCCAGCCCCGTCTGCTGAGCATGGAACACACATAAATCACTGCAGCTCCAGGTACCCAGCATGGGATTTACCCCTGAGCCTTCCCAGAGCCCTCTTCCCAGGGTTGCAGGGAGCGGGTCTGTTTTATCCCATGTCCTTGTGCAAGCTGTAGGGTTCACAGGCAGAGCAGAGAGGCACAGACGAAGGGGACCAGTGTCTGTGAAAGGACCACATCCTGGCTGCAGTGCACAGGACAAGGACGGGACAACTGCTGTGTAGGGACAGGAGATGCCTCCTCAGAGGTGTGTGGTTCTGTGCAGCTTCTGCTGGATGTGGTGTTGAGAAAAGGCACTGAACATCAAGATCCTGGTGGGAAGGGGGAGAGGAGAATCCCAGAGGATTACTGTGCAGGGGGCAGTGTGTGTCTGTGTCAGTCCCGGCATCCTGAGCACTGGGATTTCTCCAACCTTGACATATGCTGGCTTAACAACCACAAAGTTCTCACCCCCCTCTGCCTGCCCAGGCTCCCCAGGAAGGTTACAAGGGGACGTGGGGTGAAGGGAACAACCGGAAAGGATCAGTGCAAATATTTAACCAATTTCCATCACATTTGCAGAAGCTGATGTGCATTCACAGTGCAGGAATGTGCCCCCAGTGACGAACACTGCCTTTACGCAGTTCTCTGCAAAATCATCTTATTACCTTGTGAAGGAACAGTTGGATTTGGCACATGCATCTGGAGAGAAACAAACCTAAGTCAGATGTAGACAGAAACATGCATCAGGGCCTTTGAATTTTACTGCTCAGTCCCCAGACAACAACATCTCCATACGATAGATACACACACTTTGCTTTAACACATAAACAGTGCAGTCTGAGAACCAAACTGATGGTTGGGTATATGCAAGATTCCCAAAACCTGCCTGGGTTTTAAGCAGACACACAGAATACACAAACGCTCCAGCAAAGAACAGGGGCTTGAACTGCTCCAAAAGGGTGGGAAAGAGGGCAAAGAACCCCAAATGGAAACGTAACAAACAATCAAAACCCAAACACGCACCAAAACCCCCTCTGGCCCTGTTGGATTTGGATTCTGACTAATGAGAAATCAGGGAAGAAAAGGAACCTGTGGACTTACAATCGGTTTCCAGAACAGAAGGTTGATCTGAAAGACAAACGATGCCCTCCGCAGTCAGGCAGGGGAGGGCACTGCTGAAGCCCTACCCGTTATCAAGGGTAGGGGGGGATTTCTGCTGGGGAGGCTCTGCACCTCTCTCCGTGCCAGCAGGAGCTGACATTCCACAGAAGGCAGCTGATATCAGTGCCTGAGCACTCCACGTGGTTGTACCCACCCATCTCCCCAACAGCTTCTGACATCGCAGCTGCTGCTGAAGTGATGACAAACCTGAGACTTTTCATACACAAAGTGTGAGATCTGCTCTTCAAACGACCCTCCAAGAGCTCAGAAGGGCCCAGGGATGAAATCCGACCGTCCACAGCCTGCTGAACAGACTGAATTAATTCATGAAGGCTCTTGCTGAGGACAAGCTCCACGATTTATGGAGGTTCTTGTCAGTTTAACCTTTACATCTTCCCCACTGTCTAAGCTCTCTCTGTGGAAACTGTCACTGTGACTTTAAGAAACTGCAAGAAAGTCACCTGCAAAAACAAGAAAAGGAAAAGGGTGACTGTGGGCAGCAATAGCACAAGCAGCTTGTAGGGTTTGGTGGATCACAGCAGATATCAGACCAAACCCTGACTCTCAAGCCCAGCATGGGTCAGCTGGGAACAGTCTTGTCTAGAGATGTAAAGCCAGGGCCCTGCTGGACCTCCTGCATTCAGTATAGGTAAGGATTTCAGTTTGGTTTCTTCCTCAGGATGCTCTAATTCACCTCAATGCCCAGTCAAGAAGATCCAGTTGTTAGCATCCATAGACATCATCTGTGCAGCTGCACTCACCCGTACTCAGCACAGACCATCTCTAGCATCCCTCCTTCCTTACCTACTGATGAAGCACAACCCCAGTCCCCTCACAACAGGTGATCAGGGTGGGCACATCAGGATTTTGCTCACATTTCTGTTGTGGGATCACCCAGACAGGAGTACATTGACCCACACGTTGCCTGCTCTCCCTCCTCCATGACGTGGGCAGGCTGCAGGGCAGGACCAGCACTTCCGACCTCCTGTGCCGCTGCTGCTGCTTCACCCCGTGGATCTTGCTGCCACCGCTGCTCACCCTGTGCTAAACCTGAACTTTGAGCAGCAGCTCCCCGGGTCTCAAGGGGATCCACACAAATCCTGACATTTTGCCTTCTGCTGGTGCTGTTGTCTGCAAATGTCAGGAGCAGCATCACGTGCCCCAAGCTCCCACACGTCAAGTGGTACCCACAGACCGTCACAGTCCTGCTTCTATCTGAAGCACATGCTACGTGTTTGAAGGCTGTGACAGCACTGTCTGAGGGGGCATCGCTTCTTGTCAAGATGAAGCATAAGAGAATGTCTTGTAAAGCCGGATTCTGCAGCAACTTCACTGGGATATAAAATAGGCAGAACTAGAAAGTGATGCTGCGGACCAAGACAGGCCGAGAGAGGCATCAGAATGCCAGGAGAGGATGCTTCCTCATCGCTAAAGGAATCCGTTGCTTGGGAGCAGGGCTCAGGGAGAAGAGACAACAGCGCTTACACAGTGAGCACAGCTCGGATCACACCTGACTCTGCTGCAGTTCTTCCTTAAAGCCCAGAGCCACACTCGCTGATGTCCTTTTCCTTGAGCAGCCTCTTCTCCTTTGGGCTGCTCTGTGACAGGCAGCAGAAGTCCCTTGAGCACCTCGAGGCACCACTGAGGACTGGCTGCTCCAGCCCCCCCAGCGCGATTCCCTCTCGTCAGCCTCACTTGGAGCTCCCACAAACACTTCCTGTTTCTTTTGCATGCTCCTCATGGATTCCTCCCGATTCCCAGTAAATGTCTGACCACTGGAAATGAGTCATATTTCCTCATGAATGCCTCCATTGATGTTTGCTACTATCTTTCTTTCATCCTGTTGCATTTAATACCATTCATTGGCTCCAAAAGCGCTATGAGCAAACCAGTATTCACTACTAGAAGCACTTGGAAAAGTCAAATCACTTGTTTAGGGACGGGCCTGGCAGGATGGATACAGCACTTCCACTGGAGTCAACTTATAACAGCTCGAGTGAGAACAGGACAGAGCCATCAGCACAGGACAAGCTCCATGTCCAAACAACATTGATCAGGACACTGAAATCCCTCCCTACTTTCCCAAACCAACTGCTTTGGGAAACTGAAGATAAAGAGCACGATGCATTTGCAAAGCACACAACGGCCCAGGTGCTGTCTGGAAGAGGCTCTGACCCCCAGCATGTAAACCAGAGCAGGGAGTCATTGTCAGAGTTTTAATGCGAATTTGGCCCAGGGATGTGGCAGAAGATGTGCTCCACATCGAGCTGTTTACGCTGCGATGTGCACGTGCATTCAGCTCATGCTCCAGCCTGCCAGAAGCCAAGGTATGCCTTAGAAGTACAGTCCATTTAATTCTCCTTGGCTTTCAGCACCGGAGCTGCTATTGATATGCGCAGGGCTTTTATGTGGATAACTTCTCCATCACTCCTCAGCTGGTTCCTAGTGGGCACTTCTCCAGAGCCATAACACCTCTGCAAATGTCCACCAGGAGCCCAGGCCAGGAAAGGCTTTGGGCAGGTAGGGCTGTGGAATGGGGATAAGCCCTGAGCACACCCTGTTCAGATGTGCTGGTGCCATTAGGAAGGGGGTGATCAGCACCTCAGTGGGAAGAGCTTCCTTAGATCCCATCTCAGTCTCTGGCAGGTTAAAGCCATTCCCCGTCCTGTCACTACACGTTCGTGTAAGAATTCCCTTCTCCACATTTCCTGCACTCGTTACCAGCTCTTGGTGGAGACAGGACATGATCGCTATAAGACAAATGTAACTGGACTAGGAGATCCGTAAATCCAGCTTGTTGGAATTGGAGGCTCTGTAACAATCTGGAGGAAGGAAGCAATGCCTTAAGGACATCTGCATTGCTGTGTTAGCAGTGAGAGCACCATTAGAGCCCAGCATACACAGGAATACCCTGTCAAGCAGAGTCTAAATCATGATCTCCTTGTAGGTACCTTGGGATGGATTTCTCTCCTCTCACCCGCACCCCTCTCCCACCGGGAAGGTGATGGTTGCTTACTGTACTGCAAGAGGCACCAGCAACAGGACAAGGATCCATCGAGAGATTCCTGCCAGGAATGGCCTGCAGACAAAATTGATCCATCAAGTACAGCACACTGAAATCACATTAACATGCAGCAAACAGCGTGAGGCCAAAACGATGGCGAACTGGGAGCCAGGAGTATTCCAATGGCAGGAAGCTACGTAATTGTGTTTAAGGTTAAAGTAAAGTCCCAATAGAACAGATTTTTACACAGCAGCCTTTGCTGAAGTGTCTCCCAGAGCTCCCACAGCTCTGCCCTACCCCCAGAGCAGCACCCACTGCCCAATTGAGACACAAATCTCAATATCACTAATAAAGCAGCCAGTGTCAGCAGTAATGGCCATCATAAGCGTGCACAGCTTCAGCTGCAGCACGGAGCAGGGAAAGGGACTTTTATGTTATCTTGCAATAAATTCCTCTCTGGGGAGCCATCGGAGCAGAGGATGCCTTTCTCTAAAGCAATTGCTGATGGCTGATGAGCAGAGGGAATATACAGCTATGCATGGAAATGACAGCAGGTCATTGGAAACACATTGCGGGCTCTCAGGGAAGGCTGTGCAGGACAGATCTGTCTGACAGAGCCTGGATGAAGGAGAGGAATTCCAGGGCTGGTGCAGGGCTTTGGAAGCTGTTAAAGACTGCAAGGGGAGGAAAAGACAAAGATGCGCAATAGCATGATCCATGCAGAACTGGCAGCATCAGAGAAACAAGATGTGGAAAGAGCATCTCAGAAGAAGGATACAGCATGGTTCCTCCTGCTAGCAGGAACAAGTGGGAAGCAGAAGTCAGGTACAACCGCTCTTCATACAACTGTTTGAGAGCACAACAGTCAGAGTGGGCTCTGGCAACCAACAGTGATTTACAGCCCAAATCAGAGCTCTGATAGAAAACCAGCAGCCTGTCAGGGTAAGTGACGGTGCTTACAGAAGCCCGTGAGCCCCTTGAAGCAGCCACTGCCAAGGAAAAGGAACAACCAGTCCGGGTGATGGGCTCCTCTGTTGGGAAGGAGGAGCAGGGGCTCTGGGTCTGCTCTGGGATGCTGGTTCCTCTGGTTTACAGGTCCTGGTACCCCTGGAGCAGGATACTCAGCACATTCCTCATCCACAAAGCTCACTTGCAAACAGTAAAACGAGCAAAAGGAAAAGAATCCTCAGGGATGCCCCAGGTTAATCCCAG
>JANHGB010028039.1:4390-27112 GCA_026283785.1 Coracopsis vasa | reverse complement strand
ACGGACACTGGGCTAATCTCTTCATGTGCTGGGTCCATCACCGTGTCACAAAGACAAGCAAGGGAGGGAGGCATTCTTCCTTGATGATTCACTTGTTACACTCCAGCGCACAGGTCATCTTAGCACCCAAAAGAAGTCCTCTGCAAAATCTCTGACTGGTTCCAACACATTCAAGAAAACGATCACACTCAGGGAGGTTCAGCTGACCCAGAAATGCTTTTGTACATGTATGGATGTGTATACATATTTGCAGGAAAAGGTACGTATAGGTATAGACACAAGGACACACTGATTTAAAACAAGATGATCCAGAAGGTCCAGCTCTAATAGGCCCAGGGCAAACAATATCAGTTTATCAAAGGAGAATTCAATTCCTATCTTGATCCAGAATACACACTGAAAGAAAAAAAAAAAACCAAACCAAACCCCATCAACAATAACCAAAAAATGCCAAATCCTAACACAGTCTTTGGCTGGCTGAACATGAAAGAAATATTTTTCACCATGTATCACAGCATGCAAAGATGAAGCACATTAAAAAATTCACCTGTGTTGTCACCTTTCCCTCTGTAATCCTTCTGTTCAAATATACTGTATACAAATGATTGCTCTCAAGGTTGCAGTTTAATTTTGCTCATTTCAGAATTAGCACCGTCAATAGCTATTGTGGCAAGGCCAATTTTTTCCTGCAATAATTCATAAAACCTGCAGTCTAAAAGTTTGTCTTCAGCTAGGTTCTTAAACTGGCAACTGCATACACACACACACACACATAGAAGAGACAGTTCAAATGAACAGGAAAAAAATTAGAAGGACAGAAGGACTGGTGAACAGCCAGTAGTCAGCAGACTGACATCAGCAAAAAGAAGAGAAAGGAAGAGAGACAGAAGAAAAGGGAGGGAGAGAGGGGGAAGGAAGAATAAAAGGGCATTTTTATTACAATATTAGAAACCCTTTGATTGCTCTAATTACACCTAAAGGAAAACAAAACTCGTCTGCTGGTACCAAGTGCATGAATAATTAACTGGAAAGGAAGGAAGACAGCAAAGCTACAGACAACCCAAACAATCTTAAGTTATAGGCAGGTTCCCTAAGAAGCAGGAAAGCATGTAATTTCTGGTTTGTGGTGATATTTCTTCCATTTTTCTCCCTTTTTGTATCTCAAGTAAGCTGAAATGACTCTTCTTCTACTCCTCCCCCACCATTCTTGGCCTACCCTAAATCTACCTCAGATTGTAATGCTTACACTTCTTGCTGTGATGTAGCACTGTGAATTCATGCTGTCTCATTCCACAAAACATTTGTGTGAGAGTACCTCCTAGGAAAATCCATGATTGACAGAAGATGGACGCTACTTTTCTTTGGAAACAACAACCACTCAGTAGTAGTGGTCCTTCAGATGTACAGTAAAATCTGAGACTTCAGTAGCCACTAAAAATGTTCTTGGGCTCTCTAAATGTAGTGGTGCCCCCTCTGCCAGCTCTTCTAAACAGAAAGGGTTTTGGCCCTAATGTCTTAACCTAACTCCATCCATCATAATCAAAGACAGGTATCATGAAGTACTAAAGAGACAGTGCCATTCTTTTTGTTTTCTCCCCATATTTCCCTTTAATTTTGAAAAATTAGCCCTCAGGACTTTTCTTTTAGAATATCAAGTGGAACTAACATGCCAGGCTTGGAAATTTATTTTTTAAAAAACAAACCCACTTAACGAATCAATGATATAGGAAAGAGTACAAAACAGTTTGATCTCATACAGCAGCATACACAGTAGACAGGTGGGTCACTGTGCGATCTTTGGAATTAAAAGAAGCAAATTAGCCAAAGATGATGGACTAAATATCCTAGATAAAGCTTTTAAGTTCAATATAAATAAAAGTCAAACAAAATTTTCTGGAAATATAAGTAGAATGTTATAATGAAACTAGGGGGATAAAGGGTGGATAGAGTAATTGAATTATTAATGAGTACAGAGAGACCCTCAGATGATGAAGTATTAATCATAATTTAATCTATTTTGTTGAAACATCAAAAAAGAAAAAAAAATCCATTCTGACAGAAAGGTACTAATATGAACTAGCAATGGTTGCACCTTTCCTTCCTGAAGTCATGTCCTTGCTGATCTCTCAGAATGAAAACATTTGTTTGCAATTACTCAAGGGATCAAAAAGAAATCTTGATTGTATTTCCTGGCATGCCAGAACAATGCTACTATCAGTCACTTCATGTCTGCAGCGGGTAAGGGATAAATAAAGCTAATTTCAAATTACACATATTTACCAAAATAAACAAACTTGTTCATTGCACAGCATGCAAGGAGAAGGAAAATAACAACTGAGGAAGAGCACTCCTTACATCTATTTATTTATTTATTTAATCTCTAGAAGCAAAAGCTTTTGGAGTGCAGAAATGCAATTGCTACATGCACCATGATGGATTAGCTCTGGTAAACTGAAATAAATAGTCATTTATCTTACTGCTCACATCAGCACTGGGTGTACCATGTACAGAACTACAATAGAAAGCCTACAGACAATGCTAACCTGGGGCCACACACTAGGAACATTTACAAAACAGCTTCTGTACCAGAGCTAACTCTGAATGTCATTTTGGAGTCTCAAAGCAGTTCTATTTGAATCAACCACTCCACCTGTTGTCTCTCCTTATATGGATAATCACATAGAAAAAAACATACTCACAGTCATCCATCCTGGAAGTAGAGAGTTTTTCCTCCACTAAAAGCATCTTGGGAGGCATGCCTTTAGGAAACTCTGTTTACTGCTGTAATACAACTACCACACTACCACCACCAAATGCTGTGGTGGCATTTTGCTCACCTTAATTTTAAAGCCTCTTCTAAAAATGAAGATGAAAATAAAGGCAAGCAGCACTTCTGCATTTATGGCAAGAAAATAAAAGAAATCAGTATTGCTCGAATCTGAACTTTTGGTTCCAGGATGCTTTCCATGTTGATGCTGAGATCCCTGAGGAATAAGCCTGAGTCCAGCACTCCGTTTTCACCTTCACTTGGAGAAGAAAAGGCTTGAGAAAGCTCAGATCTTCAGCAGCTTATGTCAGGGACCTTAAAATATATTTAAGGACATCATCATCACTAGCAATGAAGCAGGAACACAGAAGCAGGGATTCAGCTGAACAGAAAGTTGCAAGTATGGATATTGAGCAACTCAACTGTGGCAACACATTTTCTCTCTGGACCAGCCAGGAGTGACTTGCTATTCATCAAGGCAGACACTCACTCTCATGTTATTGACCTCTGAGACATGCAGCAAACAGCCTCTCCCTACCTTCTTCCCCAATAGATATCATTAAACACTTTCAGGACAGAAGTGTTTTGTTATTTGGTTTCTTTGTTTGTTTTTTTTCCAAAGCACCTTGTCCTCTATCTCACACTGTCTTTTATTGCTTAGGTGAAAGAAATATAATGATTTTTCAGCAGTAGAGTAATTACAATCTTGGTGGAGTCTATACAGGCTGGAGGTCACTAACACCTGAGCAAATTTGACTCCAAACAGCGTATCTCCATCCACCTGAAACAGATGAGAAGTGCAATTGCCTGGGGGTGTTCATTCTGCACTGCCTTGCCTGGGTAGAAGCATATGTTTCCCTTCCTCACCAGTGAGTGTTTGTCAGAAATTTCTCTTTCTTAAATCCCCTATCTACAGTACCAGTGGTACAAGTGCAGTTGTCCTCCTCTCCTCTGCTCTATGACAGGAGGAACAAAAGGAGCTCAGATGCTACCATTAAGGACTGTGGAAAGGTAGAGAGAATTCAGAAAGAAAATCATCTTCCTTAAGGCTATAAAAGTTGAGACAAAGCCACCTTGGGAAGCCCTGAGAGACCCTGTTTGACATGCAGAGCAATCAGAAAAAGGAGAGAGCTCTGCCTACAGAGAAAATTGGAAATGAGAAATAGCAACACAGAAGATTCCACACACGTTGTGCACTTAAAACAAACCTCAAATATCTGCTGTCTTTCAGCTCCAAACCCTGAAAAAGGTGATGGAGTTATACAATTGCTCAGAGGGGTTTGGTGTACATCAGCTTCAGTTCTCTTACTCACCTAGTACTAATTCTATTAGTGCATTTCAGCATTGACAGACAGCTCCCATTAAACACACCTTGATACAGCTGTACCACAGATGCTTAAAACATTGAACAAGCTCCCATACATCCACAGTCAAAAAAATCTGTGCACAAAAAGCTCCAGCATATAAATTTCTAAAACATATCAGCCTTAGAACTGAGCATATGCCCAGCTGTTGAATCCCTATTAAATACTTCAATTACAAGAGTTTTTATCCAAAGGTGACTGTGGGCTCTTCCCAGAAGCTAGGATCTGCTGAACAAACATTAGAAAAGCTCTTGGGAAGGAAATAATTGAAAATGCCCAATCACCATAAACCCAATTTTTTTGAGTTTGTTCTTTTATTTTCTCTTGGGCTCAGATGCCCTTTTCAAAGGGAGGCATCACTTGCCTTTGGGCTGAACAGTGATAAAACACTGGAACAAACTGTAGATCCTGATTTTGCCTCCAGGTGGATATACTAAAAGAGGCAATTTCCCAGTGGAAAGTCCAAGGTGCACTCCATTTTTGACCTGCCTTTCAATGAGGCAATCTGCCAGTACTTCTGTAAAGACAAAGTTAGTTCTCCCTCACACAGTATGATGGATATCTGACTGTGCCCATATTGACTAAAGAGAATTTAGTAGCCACCAGGGTTTACTCCTTCATGTAACAATAAGCCTGTTATTCGTCCAGTAGCTTTTAATAATTATCCAACATTCATTTTATTTGAAACCCATGTAGCTTTGTTGTGCACCACCACACATCTGTTTCATTTCAACCCAGAGGTGGATACATTGCTTGAGTACAGCTCATAAATTGCTTCAGGCTCTCTTCCAGTAAAGGTGCTAGACAAATGAGAGCTATTATTAGCACAGACAGTGCCAACCAGCAGCAGTTAAGGCTAGCACTTCTGCCTGTCAGAACAGGGCCCTTCCTCTACCACACTGTAACACGACATCTGTCTTAACACAGGAGCAACATATCAAGCCATCATATTGCCAGAGAAAAATCCCATGTGATGACCATCCAAAGAGGCCACAGATTTCACTGGAACCTAAAGCAGCACTAAAAACACACATGGTTGCCTCAATAAAAAGAGGGATGACCTCAGAAACATCAATGTGCCAGACAGCTGCTAGTAAGCAGAAACTGAAGGGTGGCCAGATTCTGCCAGTTGGCTGTAAAGCAGCTGCTTAGGGTAGGATACAACTTTTCAATGATGGCAACTGGGAGTAGCTAGTGTGGCCTTGCAGCCTGGAAAAATAATATTTTCTGTGGAAATGTCTCCAAATATACAGTTCGGTCTACTGAACAAATGGACAGTAATCCACAGGAGAAATAGAGAGGTCCTCAAATTCAAACAATATGAGCAGGAGCTCACAATAAGTTCTTGCTGATTACAGTATTTCTCTGCCAGCAGTTTCATAAAAACAATATGCGCAGAAAAGCTATTTATGTTTCATCATGTAGCTTTTCTTTAGGTTGGAATTCCAACTCATGACTAGTAAAGCCAATTTTTAAGATGTGGAACACTCATTTAGTACCACATAACCCTTTTCGCCATATGAGCAGTCATAGACCATCATATTCCTTTTCCATAGAAAGCACTTTCACAAAGAGCATATAGTAGCATTATCTGCATATTACAGCTATGCAAATTGAAGATCAGATTACCGGTCCAATTTTCAGGGGAGATGAAAAGGTACATTGTTCCAGGGACATAGACAGGACACAAATGCAAACTGTGAGAGGAAAAATCCCTTCAACAAGAACATGCAGTACTTTTATTGGACTTCCTCCTCCAGTGATTTTCAACAAAATGACAAGAAAAGGAGAGAGCTTTTATTTTGTATGATGGATAACCATAAAAAAAAAAAAAAAGAAAAGAAAAAAGTAAATTGGTATCCCTACATGATGCAAATAGCAAATGGGAGTGCTAATAATGAGAAATATGTTCCCTGGAATTTGAGTTGAGCTCTGAATGGATCATGCTGCCTTATTTTGACCTAAATGCTGAAATGAAATTTCTTTTTCCTGCATCAAATCCAAATCAGATTTTTTTTTTTATTGCATGTAGAAGTTGACAAGACTTCAAGCCTTGCTTTTGCAAACAAAATGGCTGTGCAGTGATATATTGCAAGCCAGAGTGACTACATTTAAAGTGCATGATTCATTCATATTCTGTGACAGATGAGGAAAATACAGTTTGAATTTCTGGCAGCTCCTAAAAGAATTTATTTATCATTTGGAAAGGGGCAAGCACAATATAACCCTAACCAATGGAGGCCGTTTAACACATCTATTTCACTCACTAATAACTTTAACACTGTACTGTTGGGCAGCTGTATAACAAAGAACTGAAAGCAATAAAGTAAAGGTGCCAAGCACTGAAGCAGGATGATTCCTCAACTCCAATTACTCCCTAGAATACATCATCTCAACAGGAGACCCACAGTCTTCCAGATGCCTCCAGACTCCTGGATGCATTCATGAGACTGCATTTCAACTCTGGAACACACCCAAGCAAGACATAAAAATAAAGCAAACGGAGAGTGAGGTAAAATTCAGGCAAAATCAGACTTCCAAGTCTCCAGCACATTAGTCATACACTACCCTCTGTGCAAGGACATAATGAAACTAGTAGCTAGATAAAACAACAGAAACAGACACAACCTAATGTTGGTGTATCTAATGAAAATGCTCCTTTGTTAAGGATGTAAAGAAAAGAAAGATATGGAGAAAACTGCTTTAAAACTTTGTGAGATGCTTTTCTGCATACGAAGAGCTTTAAAGTTCTATAATGCTGCTCATGAGAGTGCAACTTCCCTTCAGATTTGAGGCAGCCTCATTCAGAGGACACATATTGCATGACCTCCTCCAAATACAACTATACTTTTATTTCTACCTGACTTAAATTTAGAGTGAAGGAAGCAGCTGCCTTGTACTGCCTGAAAAATGGAAGACTGACATTTGGCAAACCAGAGCACCTCCATGTAACCCCCAGAGCTCATCACCTTCTGTGCTGCCTCTAGTGGGGAAACAAAACCCAAATGAGATTTGCTTGGTTTGACCATTTCAGATTTTATTCTTAGAAGCCTCATAAAGATGTCTGTATAGATTTGGAGTTGCCTAATGACATAAATCTGTCAGCCTTGCATTTTTATTTGATGCTGGGCAGGCAACAGGAACAAGGACAACCAGTGGAAAACACCATCAAATCTGCACTGTTGCAAAGTTACTCTGCAATTGCAGAATTACCTGCAGCAATTGCAAAGGATGTTTTACCTTCTCTATCACTTCCCCATTCTCGCTCAGTAACAAGATTCTCAATTCATCCCTAGCCACCCTGTGTTTAGTGTGGCTAATGCTTTTAGCAACCCATTTCCAGGTCATGACAGTCCCTTTGAATTGCAGCCCTGACATTTGGCATATCAATTGCTCCCACTATCTAGTATTACCTGCAACCTTAATGAGAGAGATTATTCCATCCTACCAGCTCAGTTATTAGTGGAGGCATTGAGCAATATAAGTTCCAGTACTGACCCCTCAGGACACCACAGTCCTATGACAGAACACAGTTTTATTTTCTCCTCCACCTTATCAAAGACTCCCAGTGCTGTGATGAAGAGATAACAGAAACTGATTCACTGATGAACTGGACCTCAGCACACCTTTGCAAGAGAAGAAACAGCATAGATCAATTCCCCTTTGTAAGTTTATTAGTTATCAAACACCAACATCAGTTGCCTCTAGCCACATATTCCTGAAAACCTAATGAAGCTTTTTCCAAAGTAGTAATGAGGAAATCTAGACTCTGACAAGAGCCATTAATTACAGAGTTAATAAAAAGGCCCTACATTATTTATTCCAAGGTCTGCAGCCACCTTCTTAACCAACTTGAACAGGCTTTTGCTTAAACGGAATGCTTGCCACAATATTATTAGGAACAGATGCTTTGCATTATTTTACATTTTTCAAGGATATTAAAACGTGTTTGGAAACATTAACAGCCAAGTGACCCTGGGAGATACAGTTTCACAGTTAGTTGCAATTGTCAAAATGCACACTTCTAGGATTGAAAATGTTATTTATATTACAGTATTAACACCCAAAATCCTATTACTACATGCTAGTGTCTATTCAACCCAGAAAAGTATCAAAAACCTCTGTAACTTGTACTTAAAGCTGAACTGCTTACTTTTGTACTTAAATTTGTACTGAAAGCTGAACTGCTTAAGTACATTGCTTAATCAATGAATTCTCACACTAACTGCTTATGAACAAATGATGAAAATAACTAGTCACAGGATGATCTGGGAAAATTACTGTCCTATCTGCGGAATCTTTATACTGGGAAAGAAATGGGAAAATTTCATCAAGCATAAGTCTTCAGATTATAGTTCAGAAGTCTGAGAAGAATATACAACATCTTTAAAAGAGAGTATGTCTAGTCTCAGGACTCCTGCACTTGTGACAGTGATAGAGCTGGGCAGCAGAATAAAGTCTCATAACTCAGAGCCACAACTGAGTTCAGAATACTCTCTGCTATGTATTAATATAGCATTTACTAAGCCAGCAATTTTGGCAATTTCTCGTGCATTTCTTGTATTGCATTTTTATTGTTCATGTATAACAAGTACTGTGGTTTATTTTGTTGTGTTTCTTCTCCGAGAAAATTTGAAGCAATAAAACATGATTGATTGAAACTGTGTCTCCATGCCACCACACTGTGCCATGGAGTCATGCCACCTGTCACCACTGCTGGCTACAAGACACTGAGCCATTCACTAATGTTTCCCCCAATTATCCACGGCTCACTGGCCAAAGCCCTCTGCATTCTCAATTCCACTAAAGATAATCTCACATATAATCGCACTGATGGGAAATAACAAATTAGAAGGAAGACCACATGATTTTTAGTCTGAGCTCTAGCAAGTTCTTGCTGGATTGGTCTCAAATCTGTATGCTCCAGGCTTTTCTGAGCATCCTAAAATGCATCTCAACCCTCAAGCCTGCAGCAGAGGCTTGCAATATAAGGTTGTTGAGACCTCAGCCAAGCGAGAAAAGAATAGTGATCCCAACCATGACCTGACCCTCATTTACAGGCAGAAGTAGGTGAGGAAGCTACGCGAAGGAAAAGGCTGATATATGAGATTTGTCTCAAAAGGAGAGGTTGAAACTGATTTGCCAGCTCTCAGTGCTTTCTAAAACCATGTCCATACTAAAATGTTAGATGCAGCAGCAATGAATTATGACCACAAAGAACATATGTGTTACATGTACCTTTGCGAAAAGGAAGATGGACCAATCTGTGGTTCCTGACCTGCCTCTCAGTTACAGGGTAAGTGAACTTAGCTGAGTCACTTCCTGCCCCATGTCTCAGCTTCCCTGACCACAATTGTGAGTTACTGCTATAGTTAGCAATTTTCCAGCAATGTTAACAAGTCTATTAATTTACACATGTAGAAGAAAGCTCCTCAAATCACACCCCCTTGCAGAAGACCCATGAGTGGCTTCAATCCTGGTGCCTTACAGAGCACTGACACAACACCCACCACCAGCTCAAGGGTAGCTACATCCCAAAACTCTCTGCCACAGACAACTGTACAGAGATGTGACGAAGTGAGATGCACTGGCATGGAGCAGCTTGCCTTC
Organism: Coracopsis vasa; assembly: GCA_026283785.1. Classification (NCBI taxonomy): domain Eukaryota; kingdom Metazoa; phylum Chordata; class Aves; order Psittaciformes; family Psittacidae; genus Coracopsis; species Coracopsis vasa. The sequence goes on along the minus strand of JANHGB010028039.1, from coordinate 17,371 downwards.
CTTAAAGCCCTGAAGTGACTGAAAGGCCTGATGGCACCACAGAACATCTAAAAGGGGTGAGAGCTTTAAGGAGTAGCTGGGTGCCAGGCACTCTACGGGCACAGCTTGCAGAGCCAGCAGGTTGCCCTTCTGTGCAGCCGCTGTGCTTAGACTCTCTCTGTCAGACAACTCATAGTAAAATCCTGGCTCAAACAGGGGACGCAATAGCAACTGTAAAAAGCAAACAAGGTATTATGCTTCAGAAAAATGTAATTAAAGAGTCCCCATGCCAGCCACTTTTTATCAAGCTCTGCATCTATTGTTCACAGACACAAAAAGAAAAAGCCCAACATATTCTTAACACCACATTAAGTTTTATGTCCATTAAATTTTACCTGCAGAAAATAAAAGTTTGTCTGTTTTCTACCTTTTCATAATGCATTTTTATGCCTCCAGGTCTCTGCCTATTTAGACTCCAGGGGCTGTAAAAAGTATTCTGTACACCATTACCTGGATAAACACCCTATAAATTACAACTGATATTTATCAACCTCCTGGCAATTTCACTACATTAGAAATAGTACAAGACTGTATTTAGATAGATAAGATATGGGTAAAAGATTAAAATACAAAGATGTCTAAAAAAAAAAATACAGACACACACAACTTTAATTAACTTTTCCTGCATTTGGAATTCCACCAGGATACAAAGCTAGTGGGATCATTAAACGCAATCATATTTTCAGCCCAGCCTGATATTTCACTAGAACTATTCAAATCCATTTACCAAATAGAGACATTTGTCCCTGGCCTGTCACCAGGGCCTGTATTGAACGTCCTGCACTTCTTTATCTTTTGTCAGGGCCATCATAAGCAAGCAACACAGAGAGTGATGTATGGGAGCTCAAATAAGTTATAAATCCTCTACCCCTTCATCAGCCATCAGCCTGAGTGAATTTACTCCAGCCAGCATTGGCAAAGACTCCCTCGCTGCTCTTGGGAACAAGTCAGCTTTAAGATGACATGTTCTTCAAGGTAAAGTTCCTTGTCACTTTTGGGAAAAGGCAGCAGTGCAATGGGAAGGAATGACTAAAGCCCACATCCCCAAAAGGCAGTGATGTGCCTAAACATCATAAACATCAGCAGGTCTCTTCTATGTATTCAGATGCTTCTCAAATGTTTAGAAACCTGAACTACAAATCCATCTCATCAAAAATTTAACAGCACAGTTACGCCATTGACAAAACTTTGCTTTAAGATATTGCCATTTTAAAACTATAAAAACAATTAAAAATACAACCCAAACAACAACCAAAAAAAAAAAGGAAAAAAAATCCCATCACACACCAAAAAAAAAAACAACCAAACAAAAACCCAAAAAACCCAAACAAACAAAAAAAAGAAACAAAACCAAACCACCACAAAAAACAAGCAACCCCCAAAGAATCCCCAAAATCCATCACCAAGTCTAAACCTTGCCTGTTTGGAGAGGGGATGGCCACCTGCAGTTCAGGATAAACAGAAAAAAGACTGAGTTATTTAAAAAACTTGAAGGAGCAGTGGAAGACACACAGAGCATCACTCTCCTTTTTCATAGCAGCTGCCTGGGATTTTCTGAACACCCCTGAGGAAGGCACTGGTATGCATTTCCTTTCACACAGCCAAAAGGATAGTAGCCATTTAGATGGGTAATGCAAGAATCCTTGAGTGGCATGATACACAGCTGGTCAACTGGTCCAGACTAGTAGAGTGACATCTTTACTTAAAGCACTTGACATGCTGCATTCTAGATTTTAGATACAAACTAATGACATTCTTTCCTCCCTACCATAGCTGAAGGCATCACCACTGCGCCTGTTTGATTGGCAGATGCCAAAACTGCTAAGCTCTTGGGCCTCCACTGCTTCTCTCCTCCTTCTTAGTGAGCAATAGTTTGTAGACCAGCACTCCAGCACCGTTCTCCATTCAAGAAGGCAGATCTAAGGTGGAGCTTTCCTATGGCAGGTTAGTCGCTGGATTGTGAATGGCTATGTGCCTACAACTACCATCTGGTCTGCAGTTGTCTCTGTAGCTAGAGAGTTTATACTGGTGAAGCCATAGCCCTGGCCCTTTCCCTGGCACAGCATATACACTGTTCAGCTGATAACTAGTTTGAGTGTATGTGACCATGGATCTGATAGTCCAAGTATCCTGTTATCAACTTTATTTTTGATTCCTAAATGAGGAATTATCCAAAAGTTCCTTGATAAGCTAGTATAAAGATGTTCAAATGCCTTTCCACCGAAACCGAAATCTAGATGTTTTGTTCAAGAGCCACTAAAAAACACCCAGTTATGGCTATAAGATGCAAAAATATTTAATGTCAAGTCCAGTGCAAAAAGTGCAGTCTCTCAAGATTCTGCCAGAGTAAGCAGGCCATTAGGCAAACCTGGTGCATCACAGAAACAGAATCAATGGATCTATTCTGAAAGTTCTGGTACAAGTTTTCCTATCCTGGTGTACTGAGAAGAGTATAGAATATAGGTGTTCACCCGCCAGCGTTTCCCTTATTTCAGGCACATAAGACTTTGGAGAAGTTCAGATAGGCTTAGTGGTTCAATTCTGAGCCACAGCCAATCTGTTCCAGCCTGGACATCCAGTCTATAAACTCTACTCAGGATTTTCCAGTCATCAGCCTCACAAAAACAGTTTTCCACACATTTTCCACATGCAATTGCAGCTCAAAGCACAAAACATCAATACAACATAATAAGCATCTCTCTCTGTTCTGATAATAGTAAGGCAAAGCTTTAGGCGTTGAAAGCCTAATTTCAGTTTGGAAAAAAGATTAGGTCAATATTTATGACCTAAGTTGCTTTCCCCTAACAAGTGCAACCACATGGCTTTCAAACAGATATCGTTCAGCCCATCCTGCTCTGCTGCCTGCCTCCCTCACCTGCATCCCCTCTCAAATAGGCATGCGCAGACACACATACGCACTCATCTCAGTCATTTGATACCATCATAAAAGCAGCAGTCTCTTCTTTCCCATGCACACATCTAATTATCCATCCTCAGTATACTTCTTGAGTAATGCAATTTACTTCAATGTCACCAAGAGAAAGATACTCTCCTGGGACTCTCATTACCATAAACCACAATCTGCTGCCAATTTATATGTCCTTATCCACCCCTTGTTTTAACTTCTTTATAGATGATAATGAGTGTTTTGCATCCCTGGTGTTGTCACTTAGTTTTTATATCTTCAGAAATCTCACTGCTTTTCCTCTTTCCCCAAATACTATGCTTTACATTTTGCCACCCTCTAGTCTCTATATCTTTCTATCTCAACATCACAATTCAATGCTGTTACCCTTTCAGTGTCCATTTGTTCTTCTTGGTTTGGCTGCTGCTGTACAAACCTATCTCGCTGCTCTGTTACTAATAAACTGACCTCTCTGCACCAAGCTCTGCCCAGCATTCTCAGAGGGCCTCCTGGCACTGTTAGGTGAAGTAAGAGAGACCATGAGAACAGCGCATCAGTGCAATCATAGCTGTTCTTTATGAATAAGCCATCTCAAAGCATGATCCTAGAGCAGTTCAACAGTTGAACAGAGTTAAGGTTTTTCAGGAGATTTTAATCTCTACAGCAGGAACTGCTTTTACTATTTGCCTGTGTAGTCCTCAAGCTAAGGTGTCGTAATAGATCATGGAAAGAAGCTTGAGTCTTGAAGGGAAAAAACTCTGGAAATGACCAATATTTATATTTTGCTAAACAAAGGCAATTAAAAAACCCAAACACTAAACACTAAGAAGAAACTACTAGAAGGAACTAAAGATATTTGCAGCTGTAGATGTAAGCAGAAGACAGGTTCAAATCAAATGTACCCAAATAAAGATATGGTCTCTGAGCTGGTAGTTAAGTAATTGAACACTGGCTGCTGCTAATGTATGACATGTATGACTGCTTCCTCTGTCTATTAAGGATAAATTTTTGCTGTTGGGGTTTTGATTGTTTGTTTTTCCTGAGCAACCTGAGAAAAATGGTTTGGAAAAGAACAGCAGCAGCCCTTTGCCAAAGGAGGCACTTCTGGATAAAAAAATAGAAATACAGGGGAATTCAAAATCCTAAAAAGAGGACTTTTATCTAGATAGTAAATAAAGTGGCTCATAAAGGGTAGAAGTATCATTACATGCCATTTGCCTTCATCTATTTCTTTAAATTGTAGGAGTGACAGTGCTACAATGCTGTTAAAAAAGCTGACATAGTCCAATCCAAAAGGTGCAGAGGATTATTCTGGTATGTAGCTAGTCCAGAAAGCACTTTGCAATGAAAGGTGCTGAAGGAGCACAAGTACCAGTGACCACATGGTACTGAAAGACTTATGGCATCTTTCCAATACTTTATGCCTTGTATTTTACATCTCTGAAAATGGGCTATATCTGCTCCATTTTGGCTAAGCTTTAATGTCCATATCTTGCAGATGTAAATGATAATGGGAGTTCCATAGGTGTTAGAGTGCGTGCAACAAAACCACAGTTGGGCTATGGCTAGCAAGGGGTCTTGAGAATCTCATTCCTTAAGCATGAAAACCCGCACAACCAGAAAGACATCACAAAGAACAGCAGCCTTGTCTGCCAGAGCAGAACCTGGGTGCTGATTTCTAGCTCCCCTTCCACAGAAAGGCCAAAAATGTCACATAGCTCCAACATTAAAATTATAATCCCCCCAAACCAACAGAATAACATGAAAGACATTGCTAAAGGGAAAAAGCCAGTACTATAACTGTACTTGAAATGAGTAATTCTTTGTACCAATTGACACTGTGACAATAGCATTAAAAACAAACCACGGTGACTTTATTGCTCACAGGTGACATTTGTCTGTATTTAGCATTTCATTCAAATTGGGCTGAAAACCAAGACTGATCCGTTTTGAATCCTGAATCTCACGTAACAGTAAGGCGAAAGCTACACTGCTAACAGCCAAGCAGCAAAGAAAAGGGAACTCTGTAAAGGTGGTACATTGCAGGCAAAGTGAGATCATTTTGCTGCATTGGGATTTCAGCAACACTGTGGGAAAACCTGTATATTAAAAAACAAAGCAAAACAATACCAACCCCATGATTATTGACTTTTGCTAAGACTTATCATTAGGTGTCTTCTTTTTCCTTATTTTACCACAACCTATAAAAACTAGCATGAAGTATAAAAATGTTAGAATTACATTATAAAAGGTTATACATCTAAACAACCTCATTTTGCAAACAGGTCCTCAATATCTCAGAAGCACTACATACAAGAAATGGCCTCCAGCTCTTTAGAGGTCGCACTGCCTACATTTTGGCATAGAACGCCACCATAAATGCCTTAAAATTCCACATATCCTGTAGCATTCACATTCTTTTTCACTTTCTCAGGGCTTTGTATTTCAGCAGATTCTCCCTCCTAGGCAGGAACATTTCTACATCCCAAAAAATTATATACTTCGCACTTGAGGTGAGCCTCATTTGAGCAGACTAGAGAGAAATAATCAAAGAAATAAAGCAATGTGCCCACTGATTTAGCCCTCTTTCTCTTTCCACAGCCTAATGCTTCCCAACACTTCTTGCTATCCTCCCATGTCAGGACTTTAAAGTTTTTGGAACCATTTACATTCATGTCATGTATTGCTTACTTTTATCTGTCGATCCTTCATTCTACTAATTTATACCAGTAAACAGTATGTTAGCTACTAGACACTTCCTAAACAGACTTCCTTTTCATGAGCACCCATACTGTCTGCACAACAGATGAGATCCCTTTAAGAAACTTCCCTTCTAATGAAACGGCTGACAAGTAACCTTAGTCTATTACTTTGAAATGGTGTAGGGCCAAAATAAGGGCATATCAGTTTATCTCCTGGCTTGTTATCCTTCACCTGTCTCTCCTCAATCCCTTAAAAAATCATCTTGCTGTGCTGCTGGGAAGAACTGGCTCATGCTGCAGACCTGTTTCCATGGAATAAGTTCAGCATTAGAGCAAACTTCTGAGGTTCCCTCCACACAACATATTTCTTCTCTGTATGCCTTTTCAGAGAAGAGACAAGAGCCCCTAACATGCTGAATTTATTCTGTCTGGGCTTGCTACCAAACTCACCAAGAAAAGTGGTAATTACTTGATCCACTGTGGAGAATTTCAAGAAAATGCAGTCTAAAGAAAAGGGAGGTAGTTGTTGATGTTTTACAGAAGAAAAATAAAACCTAGATTTCACCAGGATGCCAAAGAGCTGACACTCTGGGACCACATCCACCCTTGGAGTCCTTCAACCCCTTGAGCTGTTACAGGTTTTTATTCTTCCTTTTCCTTTTCTCTGCCCTTTTTCAAGATATGTCCTGAGCTTCCAGAAGAGAGAAACTGAATAAGTTTTTCATTGCTGACAGACAAGATCTTCCCATCACCAATCATTCAACCACACTGTCATTTATTCTCTGCTTTTCACACCTATATTTCTTACACAATTTTGAACCCCTGAATGGTCCTGCAGCTCATTGCTTTTCCTTACTACATATCTGAAAGACATGTAACTGCTATTAGCTCCATTTTGCTAATATGGGTTAGGGGAAACAGTACAAAGGTGGGTTTAATCAACTAACAGAACACATCATTCTAATTATAAGGGGGTTCATAAGTTTAGTTTGTAAACAACAGGCAGTAACAAACTTTAAGGATGCCTATTCTAGAATTAGATGATTCAGGCCCTGGAGGATTCTGTTGTCCTTCATTGACCATAACGGGTATTGGACTAGTTCAAATGTGCCTATATGGCAGGTACCTATTTAATCCCCATAAGAGTAAGCCTACAGGGTGTCATGGTTTAAGCCCAGCCAGCAACCCAGAACCACGTAGCCGCTCGCTCACTCCCCCTCTTTCCTCCTTTCACTCCCGGAGGGATGGGGAGGAGAATCGAAAGAATGTAACTCCCATGGGTTGTGATAAGTACAGTCCAGTAACTAAGATATAACACAAACCACTACAGCTGCCACCAGTAATAATAATGATAAGGGAAATAACAAGGGAAGAGAATACAACCCCTCATCACCCACCGACCGATATCCAGCCTGACCCGAGCAGTGATCTAGCCCTTCTGGGTAACTGCCCCCAGGGCATGATGTGCTGTGGTATGCAATACCTCTTCGGCTAGTTTGGGTCAGGCGTCCTGTCTCTGCTTCCTCCCGGCTTCCCCTCCTCTCTGGCAGAGCATAAGACTGAAAAAGTCCTTGATCAGAGTAAGCATTACTTAGCAATAACTAAAAACATCAGTATGTTATCAGCACTGTTTTCAGACTAAAGTCAAAATCACAGCACTGCACCAGCTACTAAGAAGGAGAAAAATGACTGCTACTGCTGAACCCAGGACACAGGGTAACCAAATAATTTAAGTTTCACCATGGCTTGCTTACCAAGAAACAACTCAGCCAAACCAGCCACGCACCACCAGGTGCCTTTAAACAGGACAGGAGGAGTGCTCTGCAGCTGTTTATGGAAATGGTGGGAGAAAACTGATATACTCCAAGGCTTACAAAAGAGCCAGCACTGCACAGGCACTACCACCATTATTTACCCCTATTTCCCGAGCATCAAAAGAGGCAAAACTTGCCAGGAAAACCAGTAGCACAATTTGGATAAGATTCATACTCCTACCCAATAACTACAAGAAACACAAAACCTTGTTTCAGAAAGTTGTGGCTGTGCTTTCCAAACACAAACACCAATGCCTGTACAAAACTGGTCAAGCAAACTGAACTGAAAAATATGCAGAGAAAGGCAAGCAGGCGACTGACAAGTCTATCTGGTAAAAAGAATATTAGAAGACCTTGGCTTGTTTAGACCAGCTAAATAAATGTTGAGAAGGGATACATTTGGTGTGCACAATTACCCGGGGGTAGAAATAGCTGAAGAGTGGAAATGACTATTTAACTAAAGGACAATACTGGTACAAGAACAGATGGTTATAAACTGCCAAAGAATAAATTTAGACTGGAAATTAGACAAAGGTTTCTAATCAGCAGAGCAATGATGCTTTTAAAATGCCTTTACAGGGAACACGGGTAAAAAGTTGCTCTAATTGAGGGATAAAGCTTCATGCATTTCTGAAGGGTATTATGAAATATGGTTCCCTGCCAAAGCACAGCACTGGAGGCAATGACTCCTGAGGTCCCTTGCAGCCTTATGCTTCTCTACATTTCACACTAAAATCCATTCAAAGCATCACTAACATATTAAAAGTACAGTTCTGAAATACCTTGACCTCCCAGAACAACTAAACAGAGAGCCATTCTGGCCCAACTCTGCTGAAGGAAGTGAAACAAGACAGCTTCTAACAGAGTGACTTCTGGAGTAGCCAAACCTGGGAAGACAGCCCGAGCTGAATTTTTACATAATCTTAATAAGAAAGTCACAGAACAGAACCAAGCATCAGACAGTACACATAATCTCATTTAGGACTCTTAAAATAACTCTTGAAAGATCCCAAGGGCTCCACTGTTCAGGAAAGCTTCTCAGCACATTGCTGCATGCCAGACAGCCCTCCTGATGACCACCAGTCACTGGAAGACGCACTTCACTCTTCTGGCCATGCAATACCTTTATCAAAAGGCTAGGTATTTTTCTCTCTCATTGTGTATTTTTACTGAAGTTTTCCATGAAATACAAGGATGGAGCTCAAGATTAACAGCATGGCTAGGAATATTATCACACGTTGTCTTCATTTTTTACGAGTAGGGGACAGTCAAATCTTTTGCAGGCCCATACACATTTGTAATCTTTCCAGTATATGTATGGGCAAAAAGTGTTACAGTGCAGCAGGAAAGTAATTTTCAAGGACTCTGAGAAATACTGCAGAATTAGATGGCTTGACCTGTTTGCTTCCTTACTTAATTAAGGCTGCATCATGTTTACCCTCTGAGGACATGCCATTATACAACATTTTATCACTATTTGGGGATCAAAAACACCAAGCAAAACAAAAGTGTATGTAATCTAGAAACTCCCTCTTGACAGGCATTCCTGCAATCTGTATTATCAGGGCAGTTGAAGATATTTTAAACACTGAAGACAAAAGCACTTTGAAAGCCACAGACCCCCAGTAGATATTCTCTGGGATACTCAGTCAACAATAGGCCATGGAGAAGTTATCTGGACAAGAACATTCCTGAGAAAGTGTGGAAATAGATAAGAGGTTTTTGTAGAACACAAACTTCACTGCTTCTTCAAAAAATCTTCAGCTAATCAGTATAACAGAGTGTGTGAGGTTTCAAGATGCAAACTCCGTCCCACTGGGTAAATTTGAAGAGCTTCTAAACTTACAGAGATAATCCTAAACTGATTTACACGCAGAGTCCATACCCATTACAACTACATGCCTCCTTCCACAGACTGACTGAATCATCTGGTGATGGTTTTCATCTGCACACCTGATTAAATGCCGCCCCCCAGAATTCTTGGATAACAGGAATTAAGTTTAAATGCCCTTAATCTAGTTGACACTTTTTCATATGCCCTTTCCTCCCTCTCTTTCTCCTGTGTTATAAATGACCAATTACCTAATCTGAGATAATGCAAGCTTTGGTTGAGGCTAATGAAGATGTGGTGGGTGAGATCCTGCTTGCAGCACAAAGTCCCATTAGGAAAGGTTAATCATCTTTTTATTTACAATCCCACATTTTGGCTCCAAACAGGGAGAAGGCAGCAAAAGAGGCATCCATCACATTAACCAAATAATACAGCAAATGCTTAGCACTTGATGAGTAGGGTGCTCTTCTGACAGGAAGACTGCAAAATAAAAAGCAAGGTTGCTCAAGGACAGAGATCCCCACACAAGAAGCAGAGAAGGGAAGTACCCCAGCTAACACACGAGTACTGCTTCAGAAGAGAGGACTGCATCAGCCTTGAGAAGGAAGTGCATCACACTGTGTGTGATATTGCCCTTTCAAGGAAGTAAAAATATTGTCTTAACACAGCATATCTAACCATAGGAAGGAAACCAGAGAGGAATAGTCTCAGACTACATAAAATGAAATAAACCTCCAGCTACTTACTGTTATTGTATGCTTCCAGAGCTTCAGGAACACTTCAGGCAATTGTGTGGTGCTATCTTCTCTCTACATTCAGATAATATTCATTGCTTTCCAATGTTCATTCACAAAATAATCTTTTAAGTTCAGTGAAGTCAGACACAATATCTTCATTGAATACACGGGCAGAATATAACCAAAGGGTTTATTTGCTGCACCAGCAAGGCCTAACACTGAAAGGCTATAGCTGCTTGTAGAACTAACCTTTACGACAGCAACTTATTCCATTAGTAAGTTCTTACTCCAAGAAAGAATAATTTCTTTTGTGAACTGAGGCAAAGGGATTGACTATTAGATGAGTGGAGGCATTCTCAGAACATCTGCCTTCTGACTGACTTCCTAGCAATGATGTGTAATTACCAGAAAAACAGCAGCAGGGATAAGGAAATAATCTGCGTCTTCTACCTACCTACTTTCATCACCAGAAAGCATCAGACCATTAGAAACAGAGCAGATACATAGTCTTTCGGGTTGAGGAGGGCATAAAGGGGAGTATTGTGTTTTGTTTCGGTTTGTTTTAACTTCTGGGTTCTTTGAGGGGTTGTTTTCCAATTACCTTATTCATTACTACTGAAAATGACCATTAAATTTCCCTCATTTAAACAGTGAAAATCCTTCCTTCTCATCTAGAGATGCTTCCAGAAAATTGAGAAATACTTCAGCTGTGACAGAGAAGGATTGCTCCTTTCCTTTCCTCTCCTCTCCTCCTTTTTTAATATATACTTTTATACATATTCAAGCCTCCAGTCACCTTTCTTGCTGAATCTTCTCAGCTTTTAAGGTCCCTCAGCATCCTTACTCAGCTGATAGAAATGGTTTCCTGTTATTCATACAAGATACCTTGCAAACTATTCTTCATGCAATCAGGAATATACCCCATGATGTAAGAGAAAAGTTGAGATAGGATCCCCTGAAACTGGTAACGTATGACAGCAGATAGATAATTCAGCTGCATTTAGTCATGATCAAGTTTAGCCTCTTCATAGTGCTGGAGCAAGTTGACATCACCAAGTGCTCCATTTAGTTTGCAAAGTAGGAGGATGCTCCCATGCAGGCTGAGCTTAACCATTCTTACAATTTAGCACTGTCTTTACCAGGCGTCTTTCTACTGCTGATCATTAAATATGCAAGTGAAACATTTTTAGGCTCATTTCTTTTGAAGCAGAAAGGCAGACAAAAGTATCAAAAGAATCCTCTAGTTGGACTCTGAACAGTGAAGTAAACTCACAGGCAGAGATACTCTGCAGCTGCCTTCTGGAGAAGAAAATTCCAGCTTGAACTGCCACCAACTCTAATACCTAAATGGCAAATTGGGAAAAAGTATGGAAGGAAACTCATACAGACAGCTAAAGTGGCAGGCAGAGATTTAGAATTTTATTTTCTTGATCTCCTTGCAAATCTGAAGGGTATATGTAACACTAACATTAGGCACAGGAGAAAAAGAAACGTAATTCAGGAGTATGAAATTGCTTTTTGAGAGTTTTGAAAAAAACCCAAAACAATCTAATAAATTAAGCTTTCACAAGCTCTTGTCCACAACTGTTTTCAGTTCTTTTCTAAATACTTAACCCTTTATTTTACTAAAATAAATTTCCTTTTTTCCTCTTTTTCTTAAAGCCTTTCTTAAAGCTCATTAATGAGCATATCTTTAGACGAACTGGCCAATACTGAGCATGCAGTGATGAACTTGCACAATTTGCCCATCTAACTTCAAATATGCATTTTCAGGTTCTTGAGCTGGGTCTACAAAGACCCTTACCAGGTAGCATGTAGAGGATTCAAAAGGACCTAAGATTATACTTACTTACAGTATAAACCAGTGTAGTTTAGTTGAGCTCATGGACAAGTGAGTGGACAAAGCGAAGTCACTAACACATGAATTGGAGTAGCCCAGGAAAAGGCCCCTACAACACCCCATGATTACTAACAAAGGAAAATCTTTATCAGAATTTACTCCCTACAAACTGCAGGGAACAGGGCTCTAAAAGTTCCACGCAGAAAGGAAGCAGTTAAATGAATGCCAACACTAACATCACATTAAAAGAGAAAACTTTGGGCTCCGTAGAGAGTCCAGCAGAACTCTGCCATGGGAGATTTCCTGGATCGAAAGGGAGCAGAAAGCTTTACTACCCAGGCCAGAAGGCTCCAGGCATAAGGGGACTGTGGGCTTTGGTATGTCCCACTTCTTAAAGCAAATAGTCTTTGCCTTAAGGTTTTTCCTTTTCTTTGGTATGTGAAACAGAAGATAATTTTCAGATAAATTCATCAGAGTTATTCAGAATTGTCTTTGGAGATTACTGCAGCTGATCACTGTGCTTGCTGGAGTTTGTATTGTGCTGGTGAGCAACTGATTTCTGGTATGAACCACCATACATTGCAGTTACAAAGACACACTTCTATCAGATTTACAAGTTTTACAGGTTTCTGAGAACATCTGAGTTTAACCTTTGTTTTCTTGAGAGGACTAATACTAACAAAACATCAATCAAGTCAAAGCCTGCAAAGGGTAAATGCTAGAGATGGTGAACAGTGCTTTGGTCAAAAGTTCCTGTTTGATTCCTGATAAAAAGAAACTACAATTCTCAGCATTCACTGCATAGCATTTACTTACCAGGGCAACATATAAATCTAATTCAGCTTTTGACCTCTCTGCTACGACCACAAGCTCTAATTAGAGCCAAAAGCAGGAAAATTGTTCTGATGTTGAAGCTTTACCTCAAGAACTTTTCAAGATCTTCTAATTCCCCAAAACACCTTCTCAACATAAGCAACCTACTTGTCATCAAAGTGTAACAGGTGTTATAAAGGGAAGCTCCCCTTGACATGAAAAAGTCTGACTACCTACTGTAGTTAGCAGTTCCCAGATTGGAAAGATGTAGAAGTCACCAGCAGCAAATTCCAAAGTGAA
>JANHGB010028030.1:367-13774 GCA_026283785.1 Coracopsis vasa | reverse complement strand
AAACCAATACAGTTCCTCCAGGTGTATCCGTCCTGATCCTATCTGGCGTCTTTCACCCCCAAATTATACCCTAAATCCTCGGTGAACAAAGTCGGCCAGAAAGGTGCTGGAGGGCTCGGCTGGGATGGGCAGGGGGGGAGCTCCCTGCTGGTTTGATCCCTCTGCCTCCCTTGTTTACTGATGCTTGTTGCCCAATTCTGCTCACTGTTTGCCAGCCTTTGGAGTCTAAGTTTGGGCAGAGCCTGTCCTGGTCATCTCTCAGTGGTTCTGGTGGTTAAACCAAGCCCATGACACCGGCCAGGGCAGAGTTTAACACTGCCCTCAGTAGGTTTCAGAGTAATCGCTCTGTTGTGGTTCCCCAAGTCTGTCCTCACAAAGAGCCCAATGAATTGGGGGCGTTAGGGACAGCCCGTGCCCAGACTGAGCCTGATGGGTCAGAGACCTGCTCTGCTTCCCAAGCACCTTTCCAGCTCCTTCCCTCCTCTTCCCACTGAGTTGCTGCTGCAGGCACGGCTTGAGCAGACCTGCCTGAGCAAGCCTGGCTCAGCGTGGGCACCAGGAACGCTCCCCCTCCGACTGCGTGGTTGGGACTTGCCTCTCCCGGGATGTTCATGATGAGCTGTGGGCTGCCGGGGGCTGTGGCTGTGCCAGGGCAGGCCTCTATGCAGAGGCACCTCTGGTTTCACCACTGCTCCCTCCATTGCTGTGCCAGGGGGGCCCTGAACAATCTGTGCTGAGAAGCAGTGATTGCGGGGGGGTTGTAGCATCTGACACAGCAATGCCCGTGGCTTTGATTGAGTTTCTTTCCGTGCCTCCCACGGTGTCACACAGGGGTGGTGAAGCTGTTTGTCATGGCCCTAGGCGCCCTTTGCAGCAGTGAAGATGTTCAGCAGTAGAGGATGTTATGGAAGAAGTGGCTGTGGGATTTGCTGCCTGGGTGTGGGGTGGCCGGTGATGCCCGCCAATGGGGAGGGCGATGGGGGTCTGGGCCTGGTGGGAGGGTTTGTGCCTCTGCCATGTGCCAGTGCTGGGGTCCACATACAAATATAGCAAGTTATGCACCAGCCGGACCCACGCTGCATGGCCGGGAAATTCCAGGGATCTGCTGCAGCCAGGCTGGAGGTGTTAACGGCCGGGGTCTGTAATCAGTACCTGCAATTAGCCTCTGCTCCAGCTGGCCTCAAAGCTCCGCCATAAAACACAGTCCCACGCTGCCATTCCTCATTCCCACCCCTCCCTGTCACGCCAGCCCGACCCCTCTCAGCTCCACTGGCACCAGCTGGGATGTGCCTGCCTGGCTGGGATCAACTCAGCACCAGCCCCAATGGGTCATAGAATCAACCGGGTTGGAAAAGACCCTTAAGATCACCAAGTCCAACCATTACACCAGCATTGCCAAGACCACCACTAACCCTTGTCACTGCCTGGTCAGGGCTGGGGTGAGTGAGGATGGATGGAGGATGCAGTGGGGGGTTCAGGGCTGTGTATTTGTCTGGCTGGTCCTTGCCAGTGGGGCTGGAAGTTGAGAGATGCCAAACTTGCCAATGGCTTGTGGCTGTTGCAGGGAAAAGGAGAAGAGCCCCTGGGTGGTTGTCAGCCCCCTGCTCCTCCTGGTCTTGATGCCTCTGCTTCCCCTCTGCTTGATGCTCACTTGTGGTAAAGCCACATTGCTGATGACATTAAACATATTAATATGGGGTTTAAATGGCCTGGGGAGGCCAGGACCAGGCAGCATGGGCCCTGATGTTGACCCCAGATTAGTGAGTGCTGGGGCTAAACCAGTGGCTGCTGCTCAGGACCCTGAGAGCAGCACCTGAATGTATGCCTGGTGCTGCCCAGTGAGTACTAGGAGAAGGACCCATGGATGCCCCAGTCTACAGCACCGTGCAGTGGGGCCCAATGGCTTTGGGTACTTTTCAGAGCACCAAATTGCTGGAATCTACTCCAGAAGTGCCTGGTCCAGCTGCAGTGCCTGGGGAGGTGATTTGGCATCTCATGGTTTACAGCTTCGGTTTTGCTCTGCTGAAGGAGAGAGGTTCTGCCTGACTCCTTGAGTTGTTTGACTAAACGGGAGCGCTGAAATCCCTGCCTGGTTTCTCTGTCTCTCTTTTGGAGAGGGGAGACAATTGTTTCCTCCTTTATCAGGCAGGTTTTCCCTCTTCAAAAGGCACCATGCAGTCAAGTTGGGAGCCTCCCCTCACGCTGCTGCTCTTGGGCAAGTGTCAATGGTCCTGAACCCCGACAGCCGAGGGGTGCACTGGGGACGGGAGTGATGGAAGCATGGCAGCGGTGCGGGATGTGCTGGGCTTCCCGCGCAGCCTTGGGTGATGCCGGCCAGGGGGATGCTTGGCTCAGCCTCATCCCGCTACCGTGTGCCTGCAACGATGGGATTGTTGGGGAGCAGTTCCCGGAGGGGGTCGTTGCCGCTGCGGGCCCCCCGTCCCCAAGCGGGGAGACCCAACTTGGGGCCCCAAAACCAGCTCCTTGGGAGGTTCCGGTGCTCCCGGTTATAGGCTCCCTCCTCCCTCCCGGAGCTCCCCTTCTGTGGCTGGGGGGGGCCGGTTCCCCCCGCTGCCTTCCCCTCCATTTCCATCTTAATACCCGGCACCTCCGGCGGCTTTTGCGCTCGGGCTCGGGCCAAGGCGGGGCCGGACGCGCGGGTGAGGGGCTTGCACCGCCCGGCGGCTTTAACCTGTTCATTGAGGGGGGTGCGCGGCTGGGCGGGGGCTGCGGGCGAGTCCTGCCCTGCCCGCAGCTCTGCCCGCCCTGCCCGCACCCAGCCGGGCGAACGGGAGGCAGCAGCAGCGCCGAGGGGACGCAGCCGGATCCAAAATGCTTCTAGGTGGGTGAAGCGCAACTTCCCCCCACCACGCGGAGCAGCTGGGGGGGAGCGGGGTCCCCTCTGGGCCGGGGGGAGCGCGGTTTGTCGGGGCGGGGGTCCGGGCGCTCGCCCTGCTCCTGTCCCGGGCATGGGATGCTCCGGAGCCCGTCCGAGCGCTCCCGCGGGCAGCAGCTTCCACCGAGTTACTTGAGCTTGGGCAAACGGCGATAAATCACGACGCGAGTTGTGCTTTAAGGGAGAAAATACATCTGGTTGTTTCTTATCTCCGGGGCAGCTCGGCTGCGGTCATGGGGAAGAGGGAGTGTGTGTGGGGGGGGATCTTTTCACCCAGCTGCAGTTTTGACCACAGACTTAACAGTGAAAAATTGAGGTGGGTTTTACTGCTGGGGAAGAGCTCCAGGAACGTGTGGGGCTGAAGGAGCCCGGGCTCGGAGCGAGGGGCTGAGCAGCATCCAACACAAACCGTGATTCACTTGCGGGGTCCTCATTCCATTCGCATCAGGGCTCCCCACCCCAAACCACCCTCTTGAGGGTTTTCTTCTTCCTAAGCAAACCGGGTCGTTGCCGTTCCCTGCCCGAAAACCCATTTAAAGAGCTGGTTCTTTTTATTTGCATCAACAAAATGGTCCCTCCAGCCCCGGCGCACACGCAGCCCGTTCCTCGGCTCCAGCCTGCACATCCTGATGACTTGCGGGGCTCAAGCTGAGTTTGAATCACTGCATCGCATTGATTTTTCCCAGGGCTGCAAAAGAGGCAGAAAAAGGTCGTGGGCTGGCAGGGCTCCCTCTTGCCCTTGCTCTTTGTTCGGGTGTCAGCTCCAGCTCGTGTTCCTGCTGCACCCGTGATGAGAATGCTTGGACGGTTTTGGGGTGGAGTGTGGGGCCGGCAGCGCCTCTGTGGGGGGAAGCGGGTGTTGAGGAGGGGGGGTTGGGGATGCTGTCGGTGCCTCGCTGCCTTGGGCTCGGTGAGCTGTGGCCGCAGACGGAGCTTGGCGCTGCGCTAGGACCCGTTCCATGCACAGAGCCAGGGCTGGGCATTTCGGTGGGTTTACTCCTGGTGTGCCGGATCCCTGCGGGCAGCGGTGCTGGTTCCCTCCATGCATGTACATGTACATGCGGTGTGCGCATACGTGGGAGCATGTGCGTGTCTGAATGCTTCCAGGCACCGGAGGTAAAACGAGTGCCCTCTCACTGGTGTGTACTTGTCGGTACGGGGCTGGCACGGCGGATGAGGCTCCTCTGGGGTGCCCGCTCTGCCCTTCCTCCAGCCTTGCCCCTCGGCTGGCTCCTGGGATCACTTGGATTGTCCTAGTAGTTTGAAACACAACCTTTCGTCTGCGAGCTGCCTTTCCCTGTACCTCCGGAGCGTGTGATGCTGCTCGGGATGTTTATCTGGGATACTTGTCAGGCAAAGCAGGTTTAAAACAAAAGAACCCGAAGACCAGCAAAAAAATAACCCAAACCCAAACTTGCTTTTAGCTTTGTGGTCTCAAATATGTCTGAAATGTTGCAAAGCCGCTAAAGCTTCAATTCTGAGCCAGGCTTTCGCTGGTGATCCCTGTGCTGCAGCCGTGGCGCCCTGGGTAGAGAAACGTGGTGGTTGGAAGGTGTTTGTGCTGTGCGTGTTCTGCATCCTCTCCCCGCTGTGATTTAGACACCCCTTAAGAACCAAGTGGGAACCCGGAGCCCCGTGGCTCTTCTCGGTGCTGCAGCACAGGCTGGGACCGTGCCTGGGCCCTGGTGCTGCTCTGGGTTTGCTCCTGTTAACTGGCTGCTTAACAAGGCTCAATGTCGTCTCTGCCGCTGTGGGGGTGAATGGGGAATGGAGCCTTTCCCCACTCAAACTGGGTTTGGTTTGGGGCTCCTCCATCGGGTGGTGGGACTGAGGTTGCTCTGGGTAGGTTTCCCTGTACGTGCAGCACTGGTTTTATTGCCAGGGGCTCGCACCAAGGAATGGCCCGGGGAGAACATCAGTCTCCTGGTTTCAACCCTGAGCTCGCCCAGCGGGGGCTCTGAGCTACTCCGACAGCCTCAGCCTCCCCTTCGGAGTATTTTTAGACCAAGCTGTCATCTAATCTTGACCTCCAGTTTGATGTGGGTTAGAAAATATCACAGCACTGGCCAAGGGTATCATTCACCATTTACTTTTTAGATGGGCTGTAACGATACCTCACCTGGAGTAACGAGCTGCAAACGGGGCTTTAAACAAACCTGGACTTGGCTGAAGCTTCTGCTGCTGGCACCGGGGCTTTGAGGGTCCCTTCCAGCACCCTCCTCTTGTCCCAGGGCCCCGATGACCGCAGGGGCTGGACACGCAGCACATGGGTTTTTGCCTTTTCTAGCAGGATGGCAGCAGGAGTGGGCAGCGGTGCCTCCTCCATTCTCAAGTGATGCTGTTGGCATGGCCAGGGTGGGAGTGGCAGAAATGACAATGAAATACCAGCGGTATGAATAAAAACCTAATTAAAATATAGTGACAAATGTGTTGTCAATCGTCCCGACCCTGGCAGGACCAGCCTGGGCCAGGGCAGGGGGGTCTGTGCCCATCTGAGCTGTCAGCACAAACGTGGTGGATGCTGAGCTCCCAGAAACAGTGCTGGGAGCTGGGGGAGGCAAAGGGGCTTTGCCCTTGGGAGAACCTTTGGGGTGAGCCTGTAAATGGATTGGGGTTAGAAAGCCCGTTGGACCCCCAGGGCTTACAGCCCTGAAGTCAGAGCCAGTGGGACCCCTGCAAGGGGAATGATTCCCTTTGTACCCCCCTGAGCTTCAGGTGCTTCAATAACAGAAATCATTCATTTTCACTGCTCACAGTGAAAACTGTGCTGGCTTTAAGAGGCTGCCAGAGACAGGAGCCCCTTCCTTTGTTCCCAATTGGTTATTTCACTGGAATGGTGAGAAAGCATCAATTGGAGTTATCGAGTTTTTCCCTTTTCATTTCTGTCACTCGCTCCCTGGCCAGAATGAAGTGGACTCACCCGTAATTGTTCTGATTTAAACGATGCCCTGGACAAAGACTGAACTACCCGGGGCTCCGGTCTCCCCCCTGAGCTTCCCATCCTTCAGGAGCACCCTGACCTGTCCCCCACCATCACAGAGGAGGTGGTGATGGTGGGGAGGGCAGGGCTTTGGGGGAGCAGAGCCCGGATCAGAGTTCAGTACTCACTGCCTCCTCTCTGCTCCTGCCCCAGGTCAGGGTGACCCCAGCTCCCTCCTGAGCTCCTTGGTACTGGTCCCAGCAGGATGCAGGGGATGCTGAAGCGTGGGGAGTGGACGGGTGCTGAACGGCTGCTCATTGCTAAATGCTGATTTTTCAGATGGGGAGATTTGGGAATTAAGATCCAAGGAGAGGTGGGCTGGATGCTTGTGGACATGGGAGAGGAAAAGAGGCTGGATAGAGCAAGATCTCCATCCAGTTCTGCCCCTTAGACAAGGTTTAGTACATCGGTTTTGCAGGGTTATGCCTTGGGCAGCTCCTGGGGTGCTGGTTGCAGCCAAGGTGCCTTTGGAGGACCAGGATCAATTGGGAGGGAGGGAGATCTCCTTGTCTTCTGCTCTTGCTTCTTGACAAAAAGGCTTTGCTGCCTTGTGGGGGGCAAACTGCTCCTGTCTCTGCTTGGAAGAGCATCAGCCCAGGGCCAGGGTCGCTGGTGGGGGTGAAATGAGCACTGCCCCCCCGCCTGGCCAAGGCGCCCTGTCTGTGGCCGTGGCCTGGAGTTTGCAGATGTCGTGTGTGTTGGATTCAGGGCTGATCCCTGCCAGCTCGAGTCACGCAGCAGAAGGTTGTGACAAGGGGAGGGAGGAGGGAGGCAGCGTCCTGCAAGCTGGTAGTGACTGGGGGCTCCTTCTCCAGCAGCACCCCATGGTCCCCGTTCCACTGCCCCCCAGACCAGAGCCCCTGCGCAGAGCTCACCCTGTGTGATGGGTGGCAGGAGGGTGGCCGCTGGAGCTGGGCGCTGTGAGGGGATGGGGCTCGCTGGGGTTTGCAGCTCTGGAGCACCAGGAACTGCTCTTCCCTGCTGGAAAAGCACGGTCATTCCCAGAGGCTGAGATGGCTCAAAGCAGAGAAGCAACCAAAATCCCATGGATGTGTTTGGACTCGGGGATTTAATACCCTTGTGATAACGTGACTGGGATTTCAGTCAGCTTCTTGTAGGCACAATGACAAACCCTCGGGAATGCTGCCGTGGGGCTGGAGCACTGGGAGGGGGTTGTGTGCCAGGATCCATCCCTTTGGCAGCGCCGTTGGGAGCTCCGTGCCCCGGGTTTGGTTCAAATGGAAAGTGTGGCTCATGGCAGCAGCCACGCTGATGATGAATGCGCTCGTGCTGCCGGGCACCTGCCCGCCCGCCTGTCACCGCAGGGAAAATAGCCACGATGGAGCCAACCCAGGCACGGGGGCCAACAGCAGCTTTCCCATGTTGGTTCCTTTGGGAATGATGGCCGGCATCCTGCGGGGATGTGAGGACAGGGTTGCTCGTTAGGGGAGTCCTGCAAGAGCTGCCCCACATCCCTGTTAAAGCTGGAGGCTCCCAGTAGAAAGGTGGATGTTGGGAGCCATGGGGCAGGGTCCTTGGAGTTGTGGCCGTGCTGGGTGAGGAGCTGAATGCTGCTGTGGTTGATTTACCCGATGGGATCTTCGCTTCCTGCCTGGTCCCTGTTGCTTCTTTCGTTTCCGTGCTGTGGATTTTCCCTGCCTGGTTCCCTTTGGCTCCTGATAACAAGTGTCTGCACTTGTAGCTGGTGTGGTGAAAGCAGAGGGGAAGGTGGGCAGGGAGTGCTTTTGCCAAATCCACCTGTTTTCCAGGACTTGGCTGGGGGTCCTTGGTGCTCCCCATTCCTCTGCTCTGGGCTTGGGTGCCTCTCCCGGCAATCCTGCTCCGGATGCTGGGAAACAGGGGAAGGGGCAGCCTCCTGCCTGAAAACTCATTAAAAAGCCTAAGTCCCCTTTTCTCGCCTGCATTAGCACAAGAATAAATAGTGCATATTTTCAGCCCTGGGAGCCCCGTCTCTGGTTTCACCCAGCTCCTGTTAGCATTAACCCTGGGCTAAGGTGCCGGGCAGGAATGTCCTGAGCACAGGAAGAGCCTCGGGACATGCGGGGGAGCCTAAAGAGAGGAATTCACTTGGGGGCCCCATCCCCTTCCTGGTGCGGAGCCAGCCTGAGCCAGGTACAATGGAGCCCCTAATCCTGGCTCTTACCGTGGGGCCGCAGCTTTGCAGCAGGAGCATCCCCCAGGGCCGGTCACCGTGTCCAGGCTGGGGAGCAGGGGGGGGTGTCCCTATCCTGCAGGATTCTGGTGTCCTCAGGAGCCGTGTTTGGGGGAAGCAGAAGTGGCGCAGTTGTGGGGCTCTAAATTTCACTGCGTTTAGTGCTAAAAGGAGTTTTGTTTGGCACGAGAGGAGCTGCAATGCTCAGTGGGGAGCCCCAGCGTGAGGGATGAGTGCCACGCTCACAGCTCTGGACCAGCAGCGCTGTTAAATGGGGTTTGAGAGGGAGCTGCGTCCATGTCCCACTGTGGTGGTCCCCAGGGGCTCGAACCTGGATTTTGCCAAAGCCCATCACCGGTGGCCAGGGCTGGGACCTGCTTTCCTGGTCCTGGCTCTGCTCAAACTCTGGGACACCCATCCTGGCTGATGCAAACGCTATTGCAGCTCATCCTGCTGCGTGTGCGGGGGGTCCCACGAGCAGGGCACCCATCGCCTTTGTCCTCCTTGGATCCCAAGGGATGGTGCCCAAGCAGCGGGGCACGCAAAGGGCGCATCCTCCCCAGGTCACCGCATCCCCATGGCCACGCCGCGCGGCCTTCCCCATCCCCGGCCACCGCTAGTGGCCACTGCCGCCGTGGGCTGCGGGAGCATCCGCGGAGCCAGACAGTCCCCGCAGCAAGATGGCAGCTCCCGTGCGCCCGTGAGCGCGGCGGCCGCCGGGGCTTTGTTCCGCAGCCGGGACGCGCGGCTGCTCCCCGCCTGCGGATGCCGCTCGGATGCTTTATTGCCCCGTGGGCTTTGCGCTGTCGGGTCGGGGCTGCGCTTTGTGATCAGGTTTCATTTCGGGTTTTCCTATTTAAGAACCCCAAATCTGGGAAGTTTGCGAGCCCCCCTCACCCCAAAGCTTATGGCAGCCTTTACATGGTACGTATGGAGCGGGAGGGCTGGGTGCGCGGGGCTGGGTGCCGGGGTCGCGCATTAGGTGAGGGCTGATGAGGGCTCGTCCTCCTGCAAGTGAATCCTGATCCTGCCCGAACTTCCCCGCAGACAGCGCTGTGCCCTGCGGGGGGACCGGCGGGATGGGGGTACCTGGTGTCACTCCCTCCTGCGCTGCTGCTTTTCCCCATGGCCAGCAGCAGCAGCCTGGGAGCGATGTGCAAGGGGCAGTGAAGGAGCCAGCGCTGGTGCCGGTGCGCAGGGGATGCTGTGGGCAGTGATGCTCCATCCGCAGCTCTCCCCACAGACACTCAGTGCTGCTTGGGGTTTTTCCTTCCCAAGGTAGCAGGTTTTGCTGAAGCCAGTGCTGAGGGAGGTAGGGACAGGTTTGGGAGTGAATGGGGTCCGAGGAATCAGCCCCCCCGGGCCATGCAAGGGGACACTGAGCACAATGCCTGCCCCGTGCAGGGATTGGGGTAGTGGGTCTGGGGCAGGCTGGGCTCATGACCCATGAGTGAGGCTGTGCCTGCAGCTCGCTCCTGCTCGGGGGTGAGCCCCAAAGCTCTTGGAGCACAGCAGGAGCACTGCTGCAATCCCAGCCCTGCAGAGCCTGTGTCCCTGATGGGTGCTGGCAAGTGCAGAGGAAGCATTCAGCAGGACAGGGCTGGGCTTTGGCTCTCATTGGCAAGTCCATTGCAGATCCCAGTTAACGTGCTTCTGAGGACACGCTGCTCCGGCGGGTGCTCGGCAGCTCTGGGATGGACAAGGAGGTGGATGCAGCTTTGTTGGGAGCGGTGGGAATCGTTCCCTGGGTGCTCCTGGCTGCACCGTGCCGAGGTGTGGGACTTGGCTCTGGGAAGCAAACCACCCCATGTTAAATAGACCAAGAGCAGGATGCAGGGGGAACCAATGTGCCTGTTGTGAGCCTTAGGAGTCCTGTGCTCCCTGTGGGAGGAAGGAAACCCCCATCAGGGCCGTGTCCTGGGGGTTCTCTCTGCTTCCTCGGGAGCTTTTGCTGCTGATGTGGTTAGAGCTGAGTTTTGGGTTAGCAAAGCCTGACTGTGACCTGGGCTGGGTGCCCAGGGCACCCCGAGGGGAGCTCCTGCTCCATGGGAGTGGGTGTTGGCAGCTCTGACACCTCAGTCAGGAGGGTTTCCCCTTGCCAGGGGCTGTGGGAGCAGCTCTGGCTCTTGGGGCTTGAGACAAACCCCAAGTTCCTCCTGGGTTTCTCAGCCATGCTCTGCCCTGTGCTGCTGCTGCATGGCCTTGTTTGCCTCCTTTTTCCTCTCCACTTTGATTCTTCCCCTTCCCCACCCTCTGCTGGGTCCCTCCTCTTCCTCTTCCCACCACTTTTATCAAGGTTCAGTTTTTGGTTTTCAGTGCAGTTCACGGAGGAATGCAAGGACTGGACTGAGTGGGGCTTGAGCATAGGGAGGGATTTAAGTGGTTACTTAAATACTGCAGCTACCTGCTTTCAACATGTAAGTGCTTTCAGCCTCTGGGCTCCAGGAGGTGTTTGGAGCCCTGGCTGGAGCGGGGCCAGGGCACTGCCTGTGCAGAGCATGGCCCTGCTGCCACCAGATGTGACTTGGGCAGTTTATGGGGTAGAGACAAGCAAGGGAGGAATGGGCACACACATGAGCACGTGTTTCTGCCGGCCTCCAAGTCACCCTCGTGCTGCTCCAGGGCTCTGGCACTCACTGTCAGCAGCGAGTGCTGCTCTTTGTGGGGCCGAACGCTTGTTTTGAGGTGTTTGGTCCAAAGCCAGCTTTGAACCTTCCCAGCATCAGCTGCAGCGCGGAGCTCTGGTTGTGATGGGGAGCGTGGTTGGGTGTCCCTGTGGTCATGAAGAGCGTGTGAGGTGCCAGTCCCACCACTGGCACCACGAGCTCCCAGTGGCACCACTGAGGCTGCCGGTGGGGCCCTGCCACTGCGTTAGCAGCCAGGAATAAATGATGAGCGCAGGCTGAGGTTTGCAGGGCCCTAATCCCTTTCCCTTGTGTCTCTTTCGTCTCCAGTCGGACCAGGAGAGTTGTAATAGACCTTCTTACTAAAATTAAATGTAGAGGCTGCTCCTCCAAGGCACGTTTCGGTTCGTCTGTAGTGTTTGATTTCCCAGCCCCAGCAATATGGTGCCTCCAGGGAAAAAGCCAGCTGGGGAAACTTCCAATTCCAATAAAAAGTGTAAGCGCTATTTCAATGAGCACTGGAAGGAGGAATTTACCTGGCTGGAGTTTGACTATGAGAGGAAACTCATGTTTTGCATAGAGTGCCGGCAGGCGCTGGTGAAGAACAAGCACGGTAAAGCCGAGAACGCCTTTACCGTGGGCACGGACAACTTCCAGCGCCACGCGCTGCTGCGGCACGTCACCTCGGGCGCGCACCGCCAGGCGCTGGCCGTCAACAGGGAGCAGGCGGCCTTCGAGAGCCGCGTGCACCCGGAGCTGCGCTCGGTCCTCAAGGTGGAGGTGAACCCGGCGAAGGTGGCCGTGCTCACCACCGTCTACTGGATGGCCAAGGAGGACGTGCCGGGGGAGAAGTGCTCCTCCCTGCTCGACTTGCAGAGGTTCAACCTGTGCCAGGCGCTGCTGGCCTCTGAGCACAGCGAGTTCTACCACCCCGGCAGCGCCAGGGAGATGCAGGTGGGTATGGCCGGGGCTCTGCACCCACAGCAGCTACAAGGATGCTGGAGAGGGACCTTCATCAGGGACTGCAGTGATAGGACAAGGGGTGATGGGTTCAGACTGAAACAGGGGGGGTTCAGGTTAGATATGAGGAAGAAGTTCTTCCCTGCGAGGGTGTCAAGGTGCTGGCACAGGATACCCAGACCAGTGATGAATGCTCCATCCCTGTCTATGATTCTATGATTGAATATTTCATGCTGCTTCAGGGCAGATGGTGCTGTGTGGCTGCCTGCACCCACCGCACTCAGCAGCATGGGTTGGGTGCCCCGAGTTTGCAGTGGGGTCACTGGATCCTTCTGGAGATGGGGGCCCAGGAGGGATGGAAGTGGGAGTGGTGGCAGGAGCTGCAGTCCCTGGCTCAGAGGCACAGCAGGGTTGACTGCTCAGGACCACTGACAGCCTCTGCATCAGCATTTGCTGATGGGCAGATCTCCATCCTGGTCCTTGCACAGGTAAATGTGCTCCATGGCACCAGGGCACATCCATGATAAGCCTGGGACCACAAACCAGGCGGTTCCGGGCTGTGCTCTAATCCCATGCGGCAGCTGAGAGATGCTGCTCTTCTCCAGGAGTTCTAGTGGAGACTGAAAGTTCCTCCTCATTAAACATCGAGGTGGGACTTTCTCAGCATCATTCCCTGGTCTGACAAACCAGAAGGTGATGGGCTCTGTTGAAGGAGCTGGAGCCTGATGGTCACGGGTGTGTTTCAGGGAGTCCAGGAGCATCCTTCCCTCTCTGAGCCTGCAGGGCTGCTTGAAGGATGAAAGCTCAGGAGCTCAATTAGCACCCGAGCACTGTGGGTTTTTCCTCTTTTGCCCTAAACTGAGTGATCAGGAAGATCAAGGAGCTGGAGAGTTCAGAAAGGATTTTCTTAATTTCACCAATGGTTCATGCCTGTTCAAATCAAATTAATTTTTTAGTGAGTCTTGGCCATTTTCCAGCCCTTTTAGGTCTCTAAAGAGCCGGGGTTTGCTGTGGATAGACCAAATCCACTAATTAGATTTCTCAGCCTGAAGTGCTACTCACAGCGTTCACACACACCGAGGCAGTTTCCCCTTCAAACCAGGCTGTTTGCCTGCAATAGGGAAAACTGAGTAGGGAAGGAAAAGCTGCTGCAGTTTTCCTGCTGCTCCCACCCATGCTGGGCTTGTAGAGCATGAACGTAACTGCTGAAGTTTGGATGGAGGTGGCGGTTGTCAGTGTTGGTGCTGCCCATGGGGTGTTCGGTGCTGCTGGAGCCATGGGGCTCAGAGCAGGGACCCTCCAGCCCCTTGCAGCCACTTTGGGGGCCATTGAGGGCAGGAGCTCGGGTGCTGCGCATCTCCCGCCGGCTTCCAAAGCTCATTTGTATTTCTCTTTCCCTCCATCCCCGTGCATCTCCCTTAACGGGCTCAGGCAGCGATCGCCAGAGTCCTGCACAACGAGGACAGGCACCGGATCAAAGCCTCGCCGTTCGTGGGGCTGGTGGTGGACGAGACAGTGGACGTCCTGGAGCAGCGCAGCCTGGCTGTGTTCACCACCACCGTGGCCCCCGGCAGCGGGCAGACCTCCGCCGCCTTCCTGGGCAGCTTCGAGCTGCCCGCCGGGGGGGCCTCCACGGTGGCGGGCACGGTGGCCGAGGCGATGCGCTCCTTCGGCATCCCCACCATGAAGCTGACGTGGCTCCGAGCCGACAGCGCCTCGCTGGTGGCCGAGCGGCTGAGCGGGACAGGCTCTGCGCTCACCTCCCTCTGCCCGC
>JANHGB010028027.1:1478-17169 GCA_026283785.1 Coracopsis vasa | reverse complement strand
GTTGGAAAGGACCTTAAGATCATCCAGTTCCAACCCCCCTGCCATGGGCAGGGACACCTCACACTAAACCATGTCATAATTTATACCTACTACAGTTAGAAAAGTACTGTTGTGTCCAAATCACCGTAAGACAGCAAAGCCTTTATACTGGTCACCATGTTTCAGAAGTTCAACAGCTCTCTACAATTACATCAGGTGGGTCTTCTCTACCAAAACCCCAGGAGAGTTTCAGATTTGCTATGAAGACAGTCCTCAGCAAGTATTCACCTTTTTTGTCCATTTCAGAAGCTGAGTATTTTGGTAATACACTTTCACAAAATCAGAATGCTCTATTTGACAGTCAGAGGGGAAGTTGCAGCTTTGTTGCAATAGACAAATTCTGAATTTGATTTTTTTGTTTAGCTATTAGGTGCATACACAGATACATATCTCACAGCTTAAATTCTATACCTCTGTTTTGTCGGGCAGAAGGGATGACATTCACTGCCAAAAGTCAGATTCTGAATACAACAGGCCTTCCCTTTGTACTAAAGGGGTGAATTCAATTAGAACATCAATCCACAAAATGCCATTTTAAACATCAGTACACAAAAATCTGCTACATGATATACAGCATTACTTAAGTTATAAATTTTTTTAAAAATAATTACAAGATCACTAACAATTGAAGACTAGGGTATTTTAAATGCATAGAAACACTGAGTGCATTCAATACCTACGTTTTCCTACTTAAATTAACATCTGGCACCCAGAAAGATGGAAATCTGAAACTCTTGCACAGAACTTTTTTTTCTCCCCCTTCCCTCCCCAATTTTGACAGAATATATTTCACTACATATGGCTTATCCAATTTCCTCTTTATCAAGCTTAAAATAAAATAAAAAAAAATACATTTTAGACATTTAGAAACTTCAAAATCACAATGTGCAAACTAATCACTAGCTCTGCTTTATGTTAATTCATGCAAAATTGCCAGCAGAGGTCTTCTCTGAATGACTGTTATGGAAGTCGTATCAAAAATTCATGAAAAGAGTAAAGGTAGTTTGTGGATGTGCACTGACTGCTGCTTGTGCAAAGCCACAACACAACTACTTAAATCCCCATTACTACTGACATATGAACTGTAAAAATTATTGAAGAGCATCATGTCTGCATATTGTTGAGTCTTAGAATTTCAAACATAAAACTTACAAGTATCAAACAGAAAGCCTGATTCACAGAAAGATTCTTGCCACACAAGTCAGTCTGTCAACAACTTGACAGGTATTTTCCCTTTTCAAAACCTCCTCTCATTCATAAAACACTTGAAGGGACTATTTCGCAGCAAATTATTTAATTTTTTTTTAGTCTATTCTTGCATCTTGTCAGTTTCAAAATGTATACAGGACTTCATCCCATAAATTAGTTATTTACAGTGCATGGAAACAATTGATTTACCCTAGGTCTGGGGCCCGGCTACTTTTAATATTCACAAAGTAAATGTTATCCATAAAGTAATTATTCTGCCACACATGCAATGACTCCTCTTGAAGGGATTAGCAGGATGGAAAAAGTGATGTTTTAATCTATTTTACTAGACTGCTTAAAATTGTTTAATTTATGATCATAATGATAATATCTATTATTTCTCATGTTCTTGATCTAACCTTTTAGTCATATGAAAGAGTGGCAACAAAACCAGGACTTACCTTGTCACACAGAGAAGTAGCCAAAACTCCTGCATATACTAAAAATCATGTTACAGTCCATATGCTCATCTGTATTTCCTCATAATGGTCTTCCATTGCATACAGCTATTTTAGCTGTTGTTTTTGTTACAAATCTGCCACTATCAAAAAGCAAACCAAATCATTCATCACCTAAACTCACAGGGTTATCTAAACCTCAAACAGCACAGTATCTGCTCAAAAAGGTCACAGATGCACTTACACAGTTTAAGCTTCTATACATGTTTTTAAACTGAATTCTGCATTACAAGTGAGAGACAGAAAAAAACCCAAGTAACTAAATCAGTCAGGATTTATACTTCTATTTCCTACCCACGTAAACCTAAGGCACTGTAAGACATAACATTAAGTTACCACGTGGGGTTTTTGGTGGGTTTTTTTTGCACTCCCTCATGACACTTCCGTATTTGCACCTCCTTGAAATACTAAACTAATTGATTTAGCCAGAAAGGCCTGCATAAAGACCCAGGCAAAGGGTTCTTGGCTCTCTAAATTGTAATTTCAGTGGGAATATTTCTGTAGTCAATGAAAATTAGACATTTTCCTTGCTTTTTTGTCCCAAAGCAGGTCTGATTTTCTCCCAGATCAGGACAGATTTCACTTTGGAGACTTTTCAGAATAATTTTCTATAGTAAAAAATTACCAATAACTTAAGTCATATTGTTCACTGCATGAAGTAAGAACACGAAAAAATGCTGACTCCACATAAAACAGTTCTGAGTACAAGGTTGCAAAGAAGCTAAGTCTGAAAGAAGATCACAGGATGCTGCTAACAGAGCCAAATCAGCACATTTGCTATTCAGTGGCCAATGATTCCACAGATGCGTACAGGAAAAAAAACAAAGCTACCCCCACCCCATCTAAACCAAGATAGACTATTTTATAGTTGCCTCCTCCTTAATCAATACTCTATTCAGTAACCCTGTTTTCCAGAGATTTTAATATTGATATTCCCCCTCCAAACATAAGACTGTCATCTCCATAACTTTAGTTCATAATGTAATTACATGGGATGTGCTTAGCTGACATAAATGAGACACTCCAGGCTAAAGAACCAAACCTCCTAAAAATCTATATTTAAAACCTGAATGACTGTATGGGCTTGTATAATTACAGTTACATTGTACACATATAAATAAGCTGTCCTTCTAATACTGCAAGTACTCATTAAAGATCGGTTGCACACGCTTAATTAATATCAGTTCTTCAGCAACTGATCTTGTGCTACAGCAACATGAAAGCTGGCAGATTTTGTTACTGCTTCCACCGTAAGGGCCGTTCTCACTGTGGGTTTTTTTTTTTAAACATGCCTAGAGAAAAACTTAAAAAGACCAAACCCAAGGAAATGAACATTTTAAGTTCCTATTAGCAGTTGGAGATATAGTTAAGATTTTTTAGTTTGCTGCTACTTCAGGTAACTCATAATAAAACAACGAAGAAATAGAATCAGATTCGCCATTAAAAACCCCAATCTTTGTAATTTATAACAGCGAACTTTGTTATAATTGAAAATAAATAAATAAATTAAAAAAAATTTAGGTGCTCAAGATGACCTGATTTCAGGACACATTTATCCACCTTCCATTTGAAAGGACTGTAACAACTTCATGTTAATATGAAAAGTCTTTAAAAAGCTTCAGTATGATAGATTATGATGAAACTTCTTTAGTACGATTGGTGTAAAAGAAAATGTTCTAACATTGGGTTTTATCTTCCAATACACCCCCCTTTCCTAGATCAATTATTTTTTTAATGAACTTGTGAAAGAGGTAGTCATAGATTTAAAACAAAAAAACCAAATCAGTGACTACAGTCTGAGTAGAACAGCACATTCACTGTAATCTCCACAGAAGTGAAGAATTGGAATTCTAGAAGCACTCTGTTTAACTAACTCCATCAGACTCTTAGCAGTGTGGACTGACATGGTACACGTGTAACTCACCAGCATCCTGCCAAGATAGTCCTCCACGTCACTACACTTCAGCTATGAAAAGTGCTGCTCTACAATCACCTACTGGGAATTACAAACATAACCACATTAAGTATGAAAAATGGTAAATGCAAACTTACAAGCAAATGCTTGGCAGCTTTCTCTTTGAACTTACTGTATCTTTCTTTTCCTCTTCTTCAGCAATACTTTCCACCCTGCTCTGCCAAGTAAGTTACAAACTTGCTTTTCAGTCCCAAACACCAAGGGCAGAAAGCCCAGACCAAACATTTCTTTGGAAAGTCCTCCTAGAACAGCTAGGTAAGCCTCAGGAAAACAGATTTTGCATGCAAACACAGTTCTTGGTCACATACCTCTTAACACCTTAAACGCTGCCGAGTTTACCCATCTGAGCAGCCTCAGTGATTTCAGCTGCACCATCACCACACACAGATTACGTGTGCAATAACCCATGCTGAATAAGAGGGGTTTATTTGCTACTTGCAGTACTGCAACAAAGCAGGCTCAGAAGCAGCCTGCACTGCAGCACTGGACCCATTGGAAGTCATTGCAGAAGGGGCAAGTTTACCTATACTCCAATTCCTATGTTTTCTTCAGAGAGAAATAAGCAGACCAAAGTATATGGGTTATGCACATATGATAATTTCTCTGAATACTGGACATGTTCTATTCCAAATAGGCTAAATAAATCGCTTTCTTATATTACTCATGTTTTAAAGTGAAAAACACTTCCTGTTACCTGGGAAACATATGCTTAATAACTTTGGTTACAATGTACTGGAGAGAAAAAAGAAAAAAAATCATAAGTCTAGAAAGCTATAAAATGGCATGAGTGAGCTATTCAGCCTGCATCCCCTACATAACCCCGAGGTACATCTCAGCTGGCCCCATTTAGGTAGGCCAGAATCAAAGCCACAGAAAACCAACACACATACGAGGGAACTTCAGTAACAAGCCAGTCAGTGGAGGCCTGCCTATAGAAATCAGTACTTCAGTTCAATCTAAATGGAAGACTCCTGAGACAAGTCCCCTTGAAGGAATACACTAGAATCACCAGTTCTACACATAAGCTATCCATGATATACTTTTACTAAGAATGGCACTTTGCACCAGTTTCATTTTATATTCTTTCACCTACCTCGTTCATCCATCATCTGCTCTGCAGCTGGGGTTTCAGGAAGTGAACACAAAATCACATGAAAATAACTTAAACTTCAGCAACAGTAACAGATAAGGACAAAGAAATGATCTCAAAAATGCACAGCTTTTTACTGATGCTTATTTAAAGACTGGAACAGACTGAAGGCTCTTCTGTAGAGTTCTTACAATTGCACACATCACGAGCAACAGAATTTTGCTTTTCTATTGTTTGTTGTTTATCAAGATTGTTCACTGTTACCCGCAAGCTGATGTATTTCCACAGCACTTAAACTTGCTTCTCCTTTCTAAAAATTTAGGTTCAGAGTGATTCATGTGGCTGCTACAGTGCATACCTCCTTAGGAGAAAATGTTCTTTTGGTACAAGAAGAAAAAACGAAAATGAAACACCAATACAAAATCCTGCTTCATTAAGCAGGATTTAAATTCTCATGGTTTAAAGATAACGAGAAAGTATACTTTCACAATACTATTTGTATAACAAAAAAAACCCCCAAACACTCCAGGAATTCCTAGTTATACACATAGAACTTGCCAGCACAGCTCAGTTCTTAGTACTCAAAGACTGCTCCAAGGCTCTTCCCCAGGCAACTTCTTCATTTGATGGGAAGTTATGGACACACTATATTAGAACTGCAAACACATTTCCTTGCCAGATCTTTGGTCTGCCCATACTTTAAGAGAGGGAGTCATGAGGGAAAAGCACGTGATTTCAGTGAGATTATATTTCAAAGTGGGTTTAAAAAAAACATGACTGCAAACTTGCAACAGTGTGCCTGAATTCATACCCTTTTCAAAAGCAATTTCTAAATATCAAGTTTCCAACTCCAAACTGATCTGGTATAAACCTAGTGATGCAATAGGCCATCATTGCTTCAGGTTTTATAATTCAGATTTCTTTATCTACTGGGGGAAGGGAGCATGCCTTACTATTAAATAGCCCACCATACTTCTGACATGAATCTTTATAGCCATTATAATCTAATCACGTATCAGCAACTCAACAGTGACAACCCATGCTCCCTCTATATGCACTTCAAGCAAGCAAACAAACCTTTATTTCTTTGTTTCAGGTAACTATGATATTCCCAATTACATCTCAAGGCCAAAAGACATCAACATGAACTTCACAGGAAGCAGATAAGCAAGCAGGCCATGTGTCTGAAGGTGTATGTAGTGGTATGTTTTAAAAGATTTAAATCGTTCCCTGTGAAAACAGGGATTTGGTGACTCATGAACTCCAACTCACCCATGTCCTCCCAGTTGTCTCCACAACCATAAGAAACTAAACCATGACATTTCTATACACTCTATGCCTCCCAACAGGTTTATTTAACTGCTCCAACAGGTATGCTGATGGGAAGGACGAAGACTACACCTACCTGCTCAGCAAGATCAGGAGGAAGATGCAGCTCTGCTTTGTTATGAGGAACACAGCACAAGAAGGTGCTTTATGTCCACACTACTCCCTGCAAGAACTCCAGTACATAATGACCTTGTTCTATGTTACTGTCTCTACCATCCGTTAACAAAAACACTGCAGTAAAATTCATTTGGAAGGTTTCTAGTATTTGGTTTAGGTATATGAAAAATACTACAGGATGTTTACTTCACGGTTTTAGTCACTTCCTATTAGTTAAAGGTTGGAAGGATATTTTGGTGGTATCAATTAATTACACCATAACATTTTCTGCAATTTCTTCAACAGCAATAGTATCAGAGACTGTCAGAAAGACCATAATGAACTATACGACCCCAACAAAGAGTTTTCCTTAGTTTCTCTCCTTGCAGTAAAAGACTCAAGAGGTGCAAAAGGAGATTGATACAAAGTAAGTTCAAAGTAACTAGTATGTCTTAGCTTGAAAAGACAGCAGCATGCTTCGCTCACAAGTTTTAGTCACTATTTATTGCTTTTAAACATGTATTCTACACTTCAGCAGATATTGATAATTTAAAAAAATTATACTTAATGGTACAGCTCTATGGTTAAGCTAAGCCAACCTAAGATTGCATGGCCACCACAATGGACCCAAATTAAACATACTTGTGACAGCAAGTACATAAACTAGCAAGCATGTCCAACTCAAGGCAAAATTTTGTGGATCTGCTAAATCAATATATAAGCCGCCTGCTGCCTCAGGGGAGGTCTCACTCCCCACTGCCTTCATCTAGTCTTGCTTCTGGCAGTGAAGTTTCCTCTTCCTCCTCCCAGTAAGCTTTAGTAGGTCTCACACCCTTTGCAATGCTGACTCAACTCACTAGCCTAGCAGAAAACCACCCAGTCTCTTCTGCCAGGGCAGCAAGCTCACAGAAAGGTCCAACAATACAAGTCCCCAGAGAAGCCTGTGGCAGAAGCAGCAAGGGACAAGCTGTCACAGAGACGGGAGCAAAAGAGGGAAGAACAGGAAGTCCACCTTCTGCCAGGGGTAAGCCATTCAAACCTTCTCCAACTTCCTCCACATCCCAGAACCACGCGATTGCTAAAGCTGACACAAAGAGGAGGCGTGAACACACAGTCAGACACCAGAGGAAGAGCAAGACTATTTCCTTCAACAGCCAGAGCTCACCCAGCCTGTGCAAACCACAGAGCCACAGCCACTCCAAACATGGGCTCAGCATGGAACAGGAGGGCACAGCAGTGACAGATCTCATTAAGTCACGGAGCTGTTTGTCTCTCCATCAGCTAGAAGGGCGATACCAGGCACGGACAGTGGGTCTGTGTGCACAGACCAGCCACACATCCAACAGAATTATGTTGAGTTGACACAATGGTGCAAAATACAGAGAGAGAATGGCTAAAAGCACAGGGACAGGTAAAGGGGAAAGTTGCCTAACACAAGCAAAAGTAAACCTACAGGTCACTTGAGTGGTGAAAAACAAAAGAGCACATGCCTTGCTCTGACAACAGGAAGTAAGATTATACCGAGCTTGTTTAGTACTGGCACCCCAACGGTGGGCAGATTGAGCATGGACAGATGCAGTGGACACAGGCAGGAGACACTGGGAGCTGAAGTGTAAGCACAACTATGGAGATGGACCAACACGAGTCCACGCTCTTGAGCTGGATCAGGCATTGCTTCAGCTACTGATCATTTCCTGCAGCAGCTGCTTATCACCTTCCATCTGCTCAAAGGCGGGTGACCACAGCAGCGCTCACTGCAGACTATGCTACCGACGCACCAACCCCAGTCCCACGTACCACAGATGCTGCTCCTCTCCTTGAACCTCCCAGCTCCCACATCACCCTCCAGGCACCTCAGATGTCAGTACAGGCAGTGACTTGCGCTCCACAGCCCTACATGGACAGAGCTGCTCCTCTGTGCTGCTTCAGCAGCTCTGATTGTCATGAGCCTGAAAGGTGCCTCCCAAAAGTGAGTGTTTCTATAAAAATTAATAATTATTAATCCAAGCAATAGGTGTTGGTCTTCTATATAATCTCCAGCATCCTGTTGGATACTTGACTGGACTCAGATAAAATGTCCTTCTGCAAAATTCTTTAGACAAACAAATGAAAAAGACAAACAGGCTACTTCACCTTCCTGCGCAGCCCTGCTCAGCCTGGTTAAATCCTGATGGGACACTTCTACAGGACAAGTGCTGGGAGTAAAAAACTGATTTCTAAAAATACCCTCAGCACTACAGTTAAGTTTTCTGGGAAAATAAGGAAAAAAGGCAAGCAAAAGTCGGAAATCAAGCAGTGTTTGACTTCCCTATTCAGGTGGCATTTAGATTTTACACTTGAATAAAAACAAGAGGTTACTTAACGTACTATCCAAAGAACTCCCTTTAAATTATTCACCTTGATACTCAGTTATGTCACATATAAAACCAGTGCACGTGTCAAACAATTAAGAGTTCAGTATGTATTTTATCTCCTACTAGTAAGTAAATCTCTTACCTTCAGAATCCAAAGCCTGAATTTTTAGCTCCAGAGGTGAATCTTCAAGATAGAGTTCTCTTGTCGTGGACACAATTTGGATGCCATGAATTGTATCCACTATAGCATCACAACGAAGCACTTGTCCAGTCACTTGAAGGGAAGCAGAAAGAGCTCATGAGATCAGCAACACTGGATGCACGCATCAAGAGTGCCCACAAGACAAACTCAGCCCATGGCACAAGACACTGAAGGAACTGAAACTAGGTCATGACCTTGACCAAGAAACTCTTGGTCAAAGGCTGATTGTGGCTAAGCAAGAAAAGCAGTTTCCTTCCTCACTGAACTTTGGAATAAATCTTAAGAAAATGTGATTCCAATCTACACGAACAGTTGGATGGTTTATCTAAGTACATATTTAGAGTTCTTACACTGCAACTGTTGGACTTTCACCCACAGATGATAAACCCCTGTACACCTCTTCATCTAGTGACTGCAAGACATTTAATTGATTATGTTTTTGCCTATCTGTGATTATAAAAACTAACTAGATGTATTGTATGACAGACACATAGGCAATTTCCAGCTGTCTAAATGCAAAACACCTGAATTTGCATTACAGAAAAGGTATGTACTGAAAATTAAGTTCAGCCACCACCCTTGCCTTGTTTGTTTGTTTGTTTGGGGTTTTTTTAAAGGAATTACCCTTTATCCTGGATTATCATTAATGTTCTCTTCATCAGGGACTGTAGTGGTAGGACAAGGGGCAATGGGCTCAAACTTCAACAGAGGAGATTAAGGTTAGATATCAGGCAGAAGTTCTTCCTTGTGAGGGTGCTGAGGCGCTGGCACAGGGTGCCCAGAAAAGCTGTGGTTGCCCCACCCCTGGCAGGGTTCAAGGCCAGGTTGGACGGGGCTTGAAGCAACCTGCTCTAGTGGAAGGTGTCCCTGCCCGTGGCAGGGGGTTGGAACTGGATGAGCTTTAATGTCCCTTCCAACACAAACCATTCTGTGATTCTGTATAGTTATGACCATGCATATGAATGGAAATTTCTTGGTTTGGGCACTTTTTAATCTCTGCTTTGTTTCTAGAGGATGCCAGGGTGCCCATAAACAAGAAGTGGTGTGTTACAAAAGTGAAAACTTACTTATATCTTCAGCAAAGATGATACTTGTCAGTCTGGTGGGCTGCGAGGACCGTGCCTGGACAAGAGCTTTCTGGGAACACTGGCGCTCACCCTGATATATCAGCTCTATGCTCGCCACCTCCGGCCGGGTGGAGGACCTACAAGGGTATTTGGTTGTGTTAGCAGCATTCAAGTTACAAAAATCAAGGGTCTGGTTAAAAAGCCACAAAAATAATTTACATGAGACATGCTGTCAGGTCAGGGCCCAGCTTTCACAAGAGCTGGACTGCAACAGCTCCTGCAGGACCTCAAGAAAAGCAAGCGCAGGCTGAGGAAGGGGGAGAGCACAGAGCAGAAGCCCACCAGCACCCAGGCAAACACAGCATTCTCTCCACTGTGGTATGGTCACTGCTGAATGCCATTCAGCCGCCTTAGAGCTGCATCACTTCTAACAGAGTCACAAAGCCTTTGGCCTGACCATTTATTAGCTTAGAGGCATGGAACAAGCAAAACCACATGCGGAATACCGAAGCAGAAGGTAAAATTTTAGCTAAACTCCAGTCACCACCTGTAATAGCATTATCAAAGCAAGTCTGAAACAAAGTTCTGGAAACACTGGAAGTTTCCCTGATAGCAGAACATCACAGTTATGTAAGTCTGATACAGCAGAGTCTCTCAACAAGTAAGAAAAAGCATTTTTTAAACGGTTTTAGTCTGAAATATGTAACACTGTGTAAAACATGCAAAGATGTATAATTATCTTTGGTGAAACATAAGCCTACATGGAATTTTGACCTAAAATCAATGCATCTTACTCCCGGTTCTCACTTGCATGGCTTTTCCAAAGGCAACTTCTCCAGAAAAGAGCTTGTGGGAACCTCACTATGGACACGGAGCCCAGCCCTCCCTTCCTGTGTGCCAAAAATGTTGAGATGAGGGAAAAATAAATAAATTCCTAAATTATTAGAAACCAAGCCTTTTGAAATTAAATTTGAGATAACAGCAATATGTGTCTAAGGCCTGAATGTAGTGCTCAAAGCAACTGACAGATTCAAGCAGGCCACACGTCTGGTAACTAATTCAGGAATGTCACTACTCCCAGCTGGGATGAGAACTGGGACACAGCCTCTCCTTATCACTTGTGCAGGAGCTCCTGCAGAGGGAGCAGAAAGCAGCCTGCCCGAGCACAGCTCAGGGCCCAGCACCCTGCTAAGCTGCTCATGAATTGAGCTATTGCTGTTTGCTTTGGGATCCCAGCGAAAGCTCTTTCACAAGGGTCCTTGGGAGGATTAAATCAATGAAAGAGAGCACTGATGACAAAACTGCTGAGGAATTGCTCCTCCCAGATGATGACAGCACTGCATTGTCTGGTAAATGGACTCCTAACCAGGCACCAGAACCCCACCTGGTAAAGATGATGACACTGGATTGATTCAGGTTGCTCTTCTGGAGGATGCTCAAAATGCCTGAGATCTATGGGGAAAATCTAACTCAGCAAGGAGCTGGAGAGGAGTTGCAAACAAACAGCGAGCTCCTGCATGCCATTCTCCCCAGATGCAGGTCAGTATCTCACACTTTTAATACTGGCAGAAGCAACCAATCCATACCAGTGAACAACAAAAATTCTTGTTAACTAAAATTGAATCCATTTCAATAAATAACCATAAGATAACTGAACATACCGTGACAGCTGTTAACACGTTACCTGTGAACATAATGTTAACAGTTGCAGTCCAGACAAGCGAGGACCAATGTGGTGGTTGTCACTGGAATAAAACTTCAAATCCTGTTTTCAACACTAAGCAGGGCACAGCGCAGCCTGCAGACGAAGCACCAAGAGCGCACCCTTCAGCTTGAAGCAGTCTGAGAGGGCTAATGCTGCATTCCTCACCAAAACTTCACATGAAACAAACCCAGTGTGTCAGCTCTCCAGTTCCCTACATACACGTCTGGATTTTATCATGCTATACTGTCCCAACAAGCTTGTGATTCAAGGGCACCCAACACTGGCCAGAGCGTTTGCAGTCATGCCTGCTCATGGCAGTGTGCAGGCTCATAGGCACTGCACAGCACTACAGGAGCTTTGCCTTGGCCAAAATTCATTAATTCAATGAATTATTAATTAAATTCATACTATTGGTGTGCTCCCAACAATATTTTGCTTACACAAAGGCTAGTTTTAAAGGATTTTGAAATAACACTAGCAACCACTCATGCAGAAATTTCAAACTATTTTATCTGGTCAGGGGAAAACCAACCCTAAGCAGCATGGAACGGAAAATTTAAACACCACGTAGAACCTTAAGCCTTAAAAGTGTTTGTTATATTCTAGATATCCAAGCAATGCATACAAATATGGGCCTATTTTGTCACTGTTTCTAAACCAATGTGATTTATTTTCTATATTAGTAGTACATTTAGCTTCACTCTACAGAGATTAATTCAGGAGTGAACAATTATTTTCCTGTCATTCTGTAGCTTCTTAGGCAGCCCTGAAACAGTTTTCCAACACTTAGCAAGTTTCCTTCAACAATGTTAGCATTCACAACCAGTAAGGCTCTTTCTGCACTTGGCTGGTAAGCTTTTTGAGCTGAGCATGCCAGTCTGACTGAACACGCATGCAGGCATTTCTAAATAAGCATTATGTGCATGGAACTGACTTTTATTATCTAGCTCTTGCTATTGACTAATATTATCTGCCATTAGATTTTTTTTATTAATTTGAGGGGTTTGCATTCTTACAATGTGAAATTGATTGTGTTTACAACACAACAGGGGTTTCAATGTGCTTTGTATTTGTTCTTTTAATAGATGGCTGTGTGGCAATACATAACCACTACAGTTTGCACTAATAGCAGCATTGTAAAACTAAATCTAATTACAAAATATTTTTCAGACTAGAAAAAGGAACAAAGGTAAACTAAAAGTTTTTATTAAATTTTAGCTGTGAACTTACAGCCCACAACTGTAAAGGAAGTTTTAAGCTTTTCCAGCTAAATGCTGGTTAACTCCTGGTTGTCACTGGAGCAGGGAACTTGAGAACACAGAATACTTGGCCTCTAACAGTAGTTTAAAACAGGATATCAGATGAATTTCTTACTTTTTAAATACATTTTTAGGCTTATTACCAATGGATGGTAATGATGGTAATAGATGGAATTTTAGGCAATTGCCTGAACTGGGCTGGTGCAGCAGGGCCCTTCTGAGACCTGAATTACTATTGAGCTACATTAAAAACCAATCTGCATGACTATTGAATTTTACACCATAACATCTGAAATATTTGATGAGCCCTCAATACCATTC
This sequence comes from Coracopsis vasa, assembly GCA_026283785.1. NCBI lineage: Eukaryota > Metazoa > Chordata > Aves > Psittaciformes > Psittacidae > Coracopsis > Coracopsis vasa. The sequence goes on along the minus strand of JANHGB010028027.1, from coordinate 4,026 downwards.
AGCAATATCAAAAGTAAGTTCTGTTTACAGGCATATGCGACTCAGGGTCAAGAACAGAAGGGATAAGGAACTATCAAACAGGCTGGATGTTAGTGGCATTCATCTGCTGATGATCACTACTGCACCCTGGATGGACGAGAAAAAGAAACTTTTGCTTTAAAATTACATCAAAGACTGCATTTATACCCTCTTCCAATTCCAGCAGCACGTCAGCATGTGCTATTGAGAGCTAGGCTTGTCAGAGGTCAAAATTAGATCCTGAGAAGCGAGCCATGGGAAGCATTTCTGGCACTAGCTCTTGATCCCATACCAATGCCTGTAAGAACAAGCAAGGCAGGGGAGGAAGCTCTAGGAAGAAGCGTGAAGGGAAGGGGGGGAGCTAACAGAAGTCCCAGTATTTATTTCCCTCAGAATAAAATCCTATTTGCTGGGGAATTAATAACACTTGCAGGAAAGTGTCATTTCCATTTCATAAACGACTTTCACCTCCTTGGCACTGTGTGCCAAGATTGTATCTACAGACCTACCCAAACCTAAGCCTGCAGTTTCTCAATCAACTGTTCTATAATATCACATGTGACTACTTCAAGGATTATACTTTATCAGCTGGTTTAAAAATCAGGCAAATGTTATTCTCCTCTGTTGGTTCTTACTACTTCAGCACTTCTTGTATTGTCAGCTCTTCAGACTGAACTCCAGGGCCTACATTAGCACAAATCCTCCCTTGTGGAGATGCACCACAACTGCAGCTGATCTCATCTTTTAGAACTTGTATCAGGCATGTGGGCACATAGGTAGCCAGCGGGAAACTGGACAGTAAAGTTTTGCAAGAGCGCGGTAAGACTGGACTGACCAATACATCAGGTACCTTATTTCTTGTCCCTCTTGGGACTAACACTTGACATACACAAGTGAAAAGAGACACAAGAGCCAGAACAGCATCCAGGCAACTGCAGTTGTATGATAAAAAATAGATTCCCATAGAACCAAGGATTTAGGAACTGAACCCATTCCAAAGAAAACACAGAGGAAGCCTGGCAGACTTCCCTAACTCTTGAGGATTTTTAACGGCACAGTGGCAGATTATCTCTCTATTGTTCATTCAACCCTCTCTTAGGATGTTTCTTATTGTACTGGGAAAACAAAAATCCTCCATCTAGTTCTGCTTTAAAAGCAAATTGCAACATCACACACTACAGAATGAGCCAAAGATGAAGCTTTTTCTTACAGGGGGGAGCTTGTAATGGTGATCAGCAGGCATGGCCATTAACTTCAAAGCAAGCAGAATTAAACCAGCGATGACTGTTCTCAAAAGCCAACCCATATGCCCAGCTTTAACTTGGATGTTTTGTCAAATCAGCTGGTGGCTGGAAGCATTTCACCTTAAATGCTTATTTCTGTACCTTTCCTGGCTGCATGAAGAAAACTGGCATGCTACACTAGTGACACTCATCTTCCAACTAAGAGAATGCAATAAATAAGGGTTGATCTACACAAGTTGTTCTGAAATGAGCTGAGCCTGATTTCAAATTTGAAAATAAAACTTAAAAAAAACCCAAAAACCCACAAAAAAACCCCAGCAGTTTACTTACAAAACACAAATGTCCCATTTTGCATCCTATTATCCACCCTGTTAAACCTTCTCACCTTCAAAGCTTCAATTACTGAGGTGAGACCCAAACCCAAAGGGAGCAAAACTCTTAAAAACATTTCATGGGTGTTCAGCAATGAACACTGCCCAAAATCAACCACAGCCCCTCCCTTCCCCGTCTTCCTTCCCAGTCAGGGTATGCTCACATTCAGAAAGGTTTCTTCAGCAGTAAGTGTGCACTGCAGGTTGACACATCGACTAAAGCAAAAACTACGATTATTTCTTCTGTCTCTTAAGTCTGGCAAGACACCCATGCCACAGACTCGCACCACTACTATGGTTTTGAGCCAACACATTCAGGTAACAGAGCCCTGAGCCAGCAGCACAGCACACCTCACTTCACCAACAAGGATATCTCAACGCAGTTCTGAGCTCATTCTGGTTTCTACAAGAGCTTGAAGCCATACTGAGGAAGCACACACCACAGTGCAGCCAACCTACCCAGCAGTCAGCAGCGCAGGCACCCCCCAGAGGGAGAGAGAACATTTTGCTGCCTGCTAGAATGGCCTTCTGACTAGGAAATGCAGAGCAGGTGAGACCCACAGAAAGGGCTGCAGGGGATAACAATCATTATTTCAGATGTCATTTCATAATAGGGAACTTAACAGTCAGTATCTTACACAAAACATTTTTCAATGAAGTCAAAGAGAGTGTTCTTTAGACCTGTGGTAAAACAGGCAATCCATGAAAGAACAACAAAACCCCCAGAGATTATCAGAGATGAGACTCAGATTTATAGCAAAGTAACAGACCTCAATCAGAAACACTAATTAGTATAGATGTAGATTAGATATTAGGAGGGAGCTCTTTCCTGTGAGGTTGCTGAGGCACTGGCAGAGGGTGCCCAGAGAAGCTGTGGCTGCCCCATCCCTGGCAGTGTTCAAGGCCAGGTTGGAC
>JANHGB010028022.1:0-10306 GCA_026283785.1 Coracopsis vasa | reverse complement strand
TTCCCTGTGAGGGTGCTGAGGCGCTGGCACAGGGTGCCCAGAGAAGCTGTGGCTGCCCCATCCCTGGCAGTGTTCAGAAAAGAAAAGGGCCAACATAAATCCGTGCCTCTCCACGAGCTGCAAGAAACCAAAGGAGTTTCCTTGCCTGCCAAAAATGTGGTTTACTGTGAACTGCTGTGACAAGCAGCACACTCGTATAAACATCAAAGTGCAACCAGGCACCTGAGCCATCAGCAGCTGAAGGGGTGAGTGGCATTCCCTGAGCTATCGAGCTGGGGTCAGTGGCTGTGCACATATGGGCATCTCATGGGGTGACGTGCTGCCCCAGCTCTCCTACATGGCTCTGAATGCAAGGGAGATGCAGCCAAACAATTGTCTCCATGTCAAATACTCGGACCCCACTCTATATACGATGGAAAGGGGGTATGAGCTAACTTGGGGTGAGGGCAGGCTCCCCCCAGGCTTGAAGGAAGGCTGCCTGGAAATGCAGATTTTTCCCTGGTGAGAAACAGTGGAGGAAAACTCCTGCTTCCAGAAGTTTTTGTTTCAAAAGACAGTTTCCCCTTGGACGTTTCAACCTGATTTTAAGTGGAAATGCCTGCTTTCAGGCACGCTTTACAGTATCCTTGCAGTTAAACCCAACCAAATCAAAACAAAATCTCAAGTCGCATTTGAAGTCAAAACGAAACCAGAAAGTTCCATTTTTTCCCACTGGAAACCTGAAAATGATGTTTTCCTGGAAATGCTGTTTCCCTGAAAACAAACCTTTTTTGGTGGAAAAAAGGCATTCCTCAGCACAAACCCCCCTTCTTTGGCTGAGTGCTTTTTCTAAGAAGTAGCAGTACTTGATTTGCTTCAATTATGGCCACGAAGATGCCCTCTATTTGTGTTTTGTCAGGGCTGCTCTTAATGTAGCAGTTACAGAATGCAGTGTTTCGTGCTTTCTTCTGCTGTTTCTTTTGATTGAGGTAGTGCTTAGAGCTCTCAAACATAATGGCAATGCTCTTGTGCTGGGTGCTGAGTGCTGCAGAGCTGTTGGCAGCGTCTGGCCTGAGCTATGAACTGGTTCAATGAGGCTGGGGAAAGCAGAATTGAAACAGGAGGAAAGCAGAGCAAGTTGCTAAAGGTCCCCAAACAAGCTGGGGCACTGAAGGAAGGAGGACCTAAACTCTGTTTAGGTGCTTCTCCCTGCTGGTGTCTCCACAGACCTTGGTGTCTGGGTGCATTTCATTCCCAGCTCTCTGTCAGCATCCCAGCGCCCTGGCTTGATGGAGGAATTACCAAATGAAGTTGTTCACCTGTGTGCTGTGGGAAGATGGACTTGGTGGTGATGAGGATGGGACAAAGCCCAGCTCTTGCCCAGTGCCACCTCACAGCAGCAGCCTATGCCTGGAGCTGCCACATCATCTGGAGCTGCCACATGCACATCATCTGGAGCTTCCTTCTTCTGCTGTTTCCAGGACTACTGGAGGAAGGAATCACTCGGGATACCGAACTGGAGGGAAGGAGATGACTAAGCAAATGTCAGAAATGCTTACTCTGGAAACCACACTGCATCTCCCTGCATCTTCCCTGGTTAGAGCTTGATGCTATCTGGACGATGGGCTGCTCTGTGCAAACTCAGCATAATGCCAATGGAGTGGGAGAGTGCTCAGAGGTCTGAGGAAGACCCCAGAGGCTCTTCCCTGGTGGGTGCAGCCCCAGCACTGCCTGTCTGGGGCTTTTATCTGTTTGGAGAGCACCAGGTTGGGTGATTAAATGGAGCAGGGTGTTAAGGCCAGGAGAGGAACTGAATGGACAGGGACCAGATCTGGGTGCTACCAACCCCTTAGGATTTAAACCAAGTAAAATGTGAAGCATCTCCTTCCTAAAAAGCACAGTTTAAGCAGGAGTATTATATATATATATAAAGTATATTATAAAGAATAAACAGCAGCATGGGGTGAAACAGTGACTTGTCTTGCTCTCTCAATGATTAAATTTGTCAGGTCTTAAAGCCACTCTTGCTACTCCTTGTTCAACCTGACCCACGCACTTTGGACAGCAGATACTGCCACCACTGCTTTTGGTTTCTTTTCCTCTGCTTATGCTTTCCTCTGTTGCTGTAGAGGCAAGCCTGAAATGATTTAGCTCCTAACGAAACACTTAACTCTGGTGCTGAAAAGCTAGGGGGGTTTTCTGGACCATTTCACAGCAATAGGCTGCATCAACAAAAAGCATCTGATGCTGTTGGCCTACATCCCAAAGCCCTCAGTGCTATATTCTCCTTGTCAGAAAGATGCTGTGAACCATGGGATGCTTCTCATCTCTTCTGCAGCTGTCTAAGAAATTCCACACGGATCTTTCTCCTGCCCGGTAACTCAGGTCTGTCTCTTCACAAAGCAAACTTGCTGCAGCAGACCAGTGGTGCCAATGAGCAGTCTTCTCTGGTGCATGCTGCTGTCTGCCTGGATTTCAGATGGCTTCAGCCCGCAGGCAAACTTGCCTGCCTGGTCAGTGGAGTGAAATGAAGCTCTGAAACCCATGACTGATGCAAGTGCAGCATCCCCTGGAAATCTGCAGCTTCCATCTCTGCTTGTCCAGCTTGGAACTGCCCAATAGGCTCAAAGGGACTGCTCTGGAAATCTGTGAAACACAAACATTTGCTGCTTGCTGGGACCTGGTATGTCAGGTTTTTAGCCCAGAGCATGTATGTTCCAATGGCTGGATTATACAGCCCAGAAACATTGAGTTTAGGGTGAAAATGCTGCCAGGCTTTTTTCTGCAGTGATTCCAGTGTTCTTAACAGCCCAGTGGAGAGCAAAAGCCTCCGTTATCTGAAATAAGAATTAATCTAAGCACATGCCCTATCTTGTTACAAAGATGTCTCTTGCATGCACCGGTGCCATTGCTCTGCCCCTGAGGTCCCACGCGCTCTGCTCTATGGGACCTGGTGGCACTGCCTGCTCCCATTGCTGACTGTGCATCCGTGCGCTCATGTTCATTTTGGGAAGGGGGTTATCATGCCTGGTAGGTGAAAAAGGGTGGGCAAAATGGGGGAAGAGTGGGCAGCTGCAGGATGGGTGGTGGAGAAGGAGGAAAGCAAACCAGTGTTCAGAGAGCGCATGGTCATGGGCATGTGTTGGATTGATGTTGAGGTGATCCTTGTAGTCATTGTATGTTGCCTCCTGAGCACGCAGCAGCTATGCTGTGTTCTCTGAGCATCTTGATTCCTGGCCAGCATGTACCTGAGTGCACCTTGGTAGCTTGATTTCATAGGCAACAAAGCGTTTCTCCAATTCCTTTTACCCCAGGACCTCAGTGGTTTTTGACTCCAGTGTAAAAATAGCTGAGCACCACTGCTCAGGTTTGTAATGAAACCATCTAGTTTCTGGTAAGTGTCCTCTGGGATGGTCCTCCTCAGCAGGGCTTGTGCACAGGCAGATCTCTGGTGGTGTGGAGGCATTGCTGAGGTATATCGCATCATGGTGCCACTATGATGGGCAGAAACAGCCCTTGGAAGCTGCTGTGCTGCAACCAGCACTCGCCTGGGCTTGCTCTGAACCTTGTCAGCTGCAGAACTCAAGCTTCATCTATACAAAATAGGGGGAAAGAGGAGGTTTAATCGACACATTCATGATACGCTGTTCCCCAAGCATAGGAGCTGATATGGCTAAATTATCCTGAAAAACAAAAGGGGGGAAGTTTACAACTTCTGTTTTCAGTATAGAAGGAATAAATTCTGACTTCCTCATGTCCACAGCCCAGCTTGCAACAGGTTTAAAGCGTGGTACAGATGGCTGTGCAATTATTGCCAACGTCTCCTCATTATATTAGATAAGGCCCTGGGTTTATTTAGCAGAAGCAGATGGAGGGAATACACAATATTTTCGATGCCTTGGCAAACTGTGTTTTCCTTAGAACAACATCGCATGTTTGCTGCGAGGGTTCTAGCCAAAAAACAGACAAGAGATTCAAAGAAAGAGCGAGTAAGATCTTTTGGGAGTGCCAATGAGGAGTGCATGGAAGAAGAGCTGTTACATTGCAGGTCTGATGATATCTGGTGCCTTATATTAATCCTTGTGACAAGAGGAGGGTTTCAGCTTTTCTTTGGAAGTGTGTATCTTTGTGGCTCATAGACTGAAGCTTGAAAACACAACCCAGGCTGCCTGGAAAAGCTGAGGAATCACAAGACAAATAGAGAGCCCCAATATGTTTTAGAAAGGAAAAAGGTCTCGTGGCTTTTAATAGAGCGTTGTTGATTTTGGGGCTGCTTACTTGTGTGCCCACTGGCAATGCTGCATTTCTGAGCAAAAGGCACTTGCTGCGGGTGGAAAACGTTGGGGGTTTGGGTCATTTGAGCCTTTTGAAGAGTCCTGTCACTACATGTAACATTGGCTAGGAACCAGTTCCCTCTATCTGAAGGGAAGAAACCTGAACAAGCAGAAGACTGAGGGTCTTTCCTTGCACAGAGGGACTGTGGCTGTTCCCTCTGTAAGGAAGTACTGAAGGAGTGGTGGGTGCTTGTGCACTTTTGATGCTGCTTTGGTAAATTGGGTTTTACCACCTGGATGGTGTTCCTCTACAGCATGCAAGTGGCAGCATGAACTGAGTGTCACTCCTTGGATGTAGCACGTGCTTGTGCTGGGAGGAGGAACGCGATGAGTAGCAGGCAGGAATAGAGGTGCAATGACATGGTGATGGCAGCAGGAATCTGTTGATTGCCAGTATTTTGCTATGGTGTAGGAAAACCCAGGAACACTTGACATCCTGCTAAAGCTTCTAGCTAGGATGGCGTGGTTCAGTTTGTGGGTGTTTTTGGGTCTCAAGTTGGTCAAGTACACAAGTACATCCAGGTGTGGATGATGCTGATGATTCTTGTCATCTCTTTGGCTGTGCCAGTGAGACTTAGCTGGCTGAGTGCTGGGGAGTGAACACAAAAACTGTGCTAATGTGGCAGCATGAATTAACTAACTCTTTGTTCTCTGCCTTCCCATTTATTGTATCAATGTTCTCGGCTATCATTTTATATACTGTGTTTATCCTTGCACATTATCTGCCCACCTCTAGATCATTACAACAATCTAGAGCAACTTGGTCTAGTGGAAGGTGTTCCTGCCCATGGCAGGGGGTTGGAACTGGATGATCTTAAGGTCTCTTCCAACCCAAACCATTCTATGATTTTGTGTTACAGGATTCAGTGGTGCAGTGGCAAGGTGCGATGGCTGGACTCAGGGGAAGGCCATCCCTCCCAGCACTCCCTCTGGAAGCTAAGGCATAGTTCAGCTGGTGGCTTGGGAAAGCAAAGCCTGCAGTGCAGAAATGTCCAGACAGCAGTAACCTAATGAGAGGTCTTCTTTCCACCCTGACACATATTCTTCCTTCTCTTTTGTGCCATCCCTCACTGGCTGCTACTCACAGTCCTTCTCCAGCAGCATCAGTTCAGCACCCCAGTAGGGAAGGCTGAGCTTTTGTTCTGAACCGTTTTGCCTTGCTTTTTAAACACAAATGTAATCTGATAATGATGACATTTTCTGTTTAACTCTTGAACCAACTATTTCTGGGGACTGGCCATATGCAGAGAGTGATGTGGTTCTGGTTCCAAAGAACACAGGTTTCATCACCGTTCCCAGGGTGGTCTGGCAAGGAGGCTCTCATTTCATGGGTACTATAAGGAAGGAAGGTTGAGATGTGATTTTGGTGATTTGGACCTCTTGCCTCCTGCAGTGATGTGCTGCCCTGCTAGCCCACCTGGCAGAAAGATTAACCCCAGTAACCTTCCCACTGTCCTGCATCCTTTGCCCAATTTCAGACCACCAGCTAGTACAAACCAAAGCGGTGCGCCTTCAGACCTTCTGCACAGCAGTGAAACGTGGTGTCCAGTTTGGGTGGCATTTTTCATGCACACAGCAACCGGGGGGTTGTATTTATCAGGAAAAAGTCAGGTTTAAATCAAGTCAGAAATATTTGCAGGCTTGACAGGAATTACTTGCACTAAGAGGGAAAACACATTAAAAGTCAGAACGCTTCATTTCAGAACTTGACAAATGAAGCAAGCAATCCCTAACGCGGGGTTGGAACTAGATGATTTTTAAGGTCCCTTCCAATCCAAACCATTAAGTGATCCTAGGATTCATTGCTCTCATCTTTCCCCAAGTAAAAATACTTGAAAGAGTTTTGCTCACCCTGAAATTCCCCTCACCTCTCAGTTTGCTACTGAGTTAACCCCCCCATATATCTTGCCCATACCCAAGAGACCACGGGGTGCACTGTGGGACACCTCTCCAGGGAAGAGCCTTGAGCCTCCCAGCTCCTGCTCTGTGCATCCTCTGATGCCAGGAAAAAACACTGGGATGCCCATTTCCAAGGACAGAAAGCAGCCTCTTCTCTCCTTTGTAATGTTAATGTAGTGAGGCTCAAGGTATGACCTACTTTGCAGCCACAGTGAAGTGCAGGATGGTTTTAACTCCTCTGTGCTCAGTTTTCCCAGCGTGAGCCCACTAAAATGTTTTGGACATGTGCTTTTTCCTGCCGGCTCTCATTGCTTATTGCGAATGAGCCTCCTTTTCTGCTCCGTGGTGTGGCATGTTCACATCTCCCCTGCTTAGAAGCAGCAAGGGCTTATTTGAGCCTCATAACCAGAATATCTCCCTTTATCCTGGGCAGAAGCCAAGCTCTCAGCTCCCTGCACACTGCAAAACCTCATTCGTTTTGTCTGAGGGTCATATACTGCTTGGTTGTTGTGTGTCTTGCTGGAGCAGAGGAGTGTCCACAGATGCTCCTCTCCCTGTCTTCTCCCTGGAGCCTGGCTCAGGAATTACAGTCAGGAAAGTAGGTTGTAGGTGGTTTTAGGGGTGGGGGGTGGAATTCTGCTCTCATTTTGCTTTGTCTCCTCCCAGGAATCTCGAGCATTTTAGCCATCAAAGAGGAGGAGAGTTGTGTTCACATCTGGGCAGCTCTGTATGCAGAAGGCTGGTGGCAAATTGAATGCCAGCTACAAAAGGCTCTTAAATGTGAGACCAAGGAACTAATTGGCTGTTTGTGCCTCTGAAACAGAGCAACCCTGTTCTGTTGAATATTGTTATTCCCTCAGTGTATTTCATTTTGCCTTCTGTTCTCTTCATGTTACAGCTAAAGAGAGGTTTATCCTTCACCATAGAGAAGCTGTGTTGAAGAATACAGTTGATTATGAGACCAACATGTATTTTCTGAGCAAGGGGATCAGATTGAGTTGCTCTGAATGGGCTTTTGTTAAGGACTGGGACCCAGGACATTGTGTTGTAGATGTGATTTGAAGTGAAGAAGTTGGCTTAGATGTAATATCACAGAATCACAGACTGGTTTTTGTTGAAAGACTGTCTAATTCCAACCCCCTGCCATGGGCATGGATACCTCCCACTAGACCACGTTGCTCAAAGCAATGTGCAGGTATTCAATTAGATGCTTAGACTTGGTGTTGGTCATCTAAAGCAGAGATGGAGCTGGTAAACTGGGCCCTTTCACATGGGAGAGACTATGGAAGGGATGGGGAAGTCTCCAGTGTGGAGCGGTGGAGCCAGCAGATGGACCTGATAGTGCCATAAATTAAACGGTGCAATTATCATGCCAGATTCACTTATCAGCTCAGACCTGGTGTGGACTCTGTCTTTGGTAGTCAAGATAAAGCTCACACACCATGAAATCAAACTGAGAGAAAAGGGGCATCCTTCCAACTGCTCCAGTCACCATTTGCATGCAGATTTGTGCTGCTGCTGGGGGAAGGAGGGAGCAGCAGGACTGACACCGTGTAGCTGCAGTCTGAGCACAAGCCAGGCTTGGGCAATGCTACCTGCACCAGAGAGGTTGGTTCATGGGCACCCCTTGGCTGGGTTCCTCCACTGGCCTGCCCTCAAGTCAAAGGCAAGGAGATCACCCAGACCGTGTCACCAGCCTGACACTGAGCAATGTCTTCAATAGGCATTAGGGAGTGAAGAAGGTGAAAACCACTCATTTTGATTTGCACTGCAGCTGAGATGCCTCTCAGCAGACAGACACCCACTGCTAACACTCACCACATCCTCCTTCGGCTTCTAGTGTGTGCAGCTGGCGTGGTTTTTCCCTGTGAATCATGCTCATTGGCTTCATCTGCTATCAAGGCATTGTTATCTGTTGCTGGTTGGTATATATGAGGGAATGGGGGCAAGTGATGCCCTTATGTCACAAGTTGCTAAAGATCATGGTGTCTCTTTCTCCACTGTGGTTTCTGTTTGCTACTGATGCTCTCGTAGTCCTTGGAGGTCAGTGCCATGAGGACCTAATATTTCTTCTTGCAATGCTTCCAATAACACCCTATTTCTTATTCCCCCTCCCTAATCCATCAGGAATTGCTGTTTTCCTCCTGTGGCTCCTCCATCCGCTGCCTGAGTGACTCCATTGGAGCTCACCTTGTGCAGGTGGATCTTGCACCCTCCTCCACCCAGGAGCATGGGGTCCAGCCCTTACAGACATTCACTTGGGCAGAAGCTTCCCTGATAGGAAGCTCTGTCTTGGTGGCCACCTCCACTCGTCACAGGATCTTCTGGATGGGTAGATGGTTCCTGGCCATTGTGCAGGGTAGACACTGGGGAAGTTGGTGTTTCCAGATAAACACCAGTAACTCAAAGGCTAGGATGTGCATGGGGAGGCCAGTGGCTGCCCTGTGGTCGTTGGTGTGCTATTGGTATTCCTGGTCCTGTAAAGTCTTGCCAGCTGCAGCCAGAAATGTGCTGTGTGCTGATTTGGGGTTAAACCACTCAGAAAGCAGCAGAGCAGCCTCCCATGGCAAATAGTTTTGTGGGGGGGAAATGGAGAATATATGTTTTCATAAATGTTTAATGTTCTGCATATGCTTTTGAAAGGAAAACACCAGATAAAAAGCCCAGCTTCTGAGAATGAATTTTATGGGCCTTTTTTTTTTGAGAGAAGTGAATATTTTCCATAGAATCTCTGTTTTCCAAAGGATTATTTCTCTCCATTTAAGTTTTACTGTAAAATTCCCAAGTATTCTCACTGTGGTGTGGGATCAGAAGGACCTTGCAGGTTTTCCCCTTGGGTTGCTAGCTACTATAAACACCACAACAGCGATCCTGATGGTGGTGACAGCTCCACAGGGAGTTAGGGACCTGCTTCACCCCCTGAAGTGGGGAAATCAGGAAGGACTGGGTTGGCAAGAGTCACAGATAGAGGCAACAGTCAACCTATGGGGTGCCCATAGATGATGGGGAAAGTGTCTTTAAACTGGTCAGCCAATATTGATGAAGATTTTAGTTTTACTCATTTTTCCTATTGGTTCCCATTTCCTGGGTGTCACTGGGGCTTGTTCAACATTGTCAACCTATGCCCAGAGTCAGGCCCTGGGAATGGGGGTGATTTACTGGAGTTCCCTGTGCTTCTATCAGAGGTTTTGGGATTGATGCTGCCAAGATGTCTGCAGTAGTTGGGGCTCGGTATGTGGGTATGAAGTGATGGTTGCTGCTGCTTTTCATAGGACAACTTCTGTGCAGCTGGCTACCTTTATCTTTTCTTTGAGGGAAGCTGTCTGGTGGGTGTTTATCCTTTCTCCTAATCCCACTGAAGAGATTGATTTGGTTTTCAGGAATGGGTCCTTGGGATAAGGTTTTTGGAAAAAATCCCTGTTTCCACTTTCTAGGACCGGAGTTTGTAATAGATAGCAAGGTGACATTAAAAATGCCTATGATTTATGCCAGTTGTTCCTATTCTAGCAGGGCCTGCCCTGGCACCGGTGTTGTCCAGTGCTGAGAACCGTTTGGAAGTGTTAATCATTCTTAGTTATTAATCTTGCTGCTTTTTGCTGTAGCTGTACGTTATCTGCTAACAGGCAGACACACTGAAGCTGCTGGACTTGTAGCCAGACCCAGGTCTCTGCTACATGTCTCATGCTGCCTCTGTTGTGATTTATAGACAGTGATACCGGGATACTGGCAGGAAAACGTGCTCCATCACCTGTAGATACATGTGTGTGCTAAGTGGAGCCTCACCTGCTGCTCTTTGCTGAGGATGGACACATGGTGTGGTTGCTCCTACAAGCAGAGATATGTATAGAAAACCCTGTATTTTTGATCATTTCTTCTTGGTTCTCACTTGGGACATCTGTGTTTCTGTTTCTCCTCCTCTTCCTGCCTTGGGGGAGATATAAAGCACCTCCATCACCTGCTCCCAAAGAGATCATCTGGAAGAACTGAAATAAATCCTTATAACAGTTTTACAATACCTAAAGGGGCCAACAAGGAACCTGGAGAGGGGCTCTGGACAAGGGCCTGTAGGGGCAGGCCAAGGGGAATGGCTTTAA
>JANHGB010028013.1:0-66052 GCA_026283785.1 Coracopsis vasa | reverse complement strand
ATTTAGAGACAAGGATGTCATGTGGGACAGTGTCGAACGCTTTGCACAAGTCCAGGTAGATGACATCAACTGCTCTATCCCTGTCCATCAGTTCCGTAGTCCCATCATAGAAGGCCACCAAATTGGTTAGGCAGGATTTCCCCTTAGTGAAGGCATGCTTGCTGTCACCAAGCACCTTGTTGTTTTTCATGTGCCTTAGCGTGCTTTCCAGGAGAATCTGGTCCAAGATTTTGCCAGGCACAGAGGTGAGACTGACTGGTTTGTAATTCCCCAGGTCATCCCTTTTCCCCTTCTTGAAAATGGGGGTTATATTTCCCTTTTTCCAGTCATTGGGAACTTCACCTGACTGCCATATCTTTCAAATATAATGGAGAATGGCTTAGCAACTTCATTCGCCAGCTCCTTCAGGACCCGCGGATGAATTTCATCAGGTCCCATGGACTTGTGTACGTTCAGGTTCAGTTGTTCTGGTTTCTTATCAAATATTGTTCAACAAAATGCCGTTCTTAATTTTAATATAGTGTTTGTGTAGACATCTATGTATAAAGTGCTATGACTTTGATGAAGAGAAATGCTTGGGTACATGCCTCTGTAATGTGTATGACTTCTGTGCTTTCACCTTTTTTTTGGTGGGATGAATGAAGAGGAATTCAGCCACAAAATGTGTGGGTGTTTTTTTCGTTCTCTTTCTGCATCTTGGCTTTTAATGAACTCAGGAAACAGTACTTAAAAGCATTGTTGTGCCTCTGTCTTAATTCGGTTTCCTCTAAGGAAGAGTGTGAAATTCAAGTAATTTGCATGAAGTATACAAATGAAGTTCTGCTGTAGATTAGAAACTGTCAAGGAGAAAAAGAAATGATGGAAAATAGGTCAGCAGTATATAAGGGCAAGAGGGATTTGTTCCTGGAAATCCTGCTGGTTTTGAAAGAGGGAGAGTGCTGAGATTGCAACTCTAGTGAAAAAGACACAATTATTTAGATTACTTGAAAATAGGTGGGATTTTGAAGGAGGCAACAGAAGAGCGATGAGATTGGACATAGAACAGTGCAAGTTACTGAATGCTGAAATAAGTGCCTTGAGCTGTATGTGAAACTACAGATGAGCGGTATTCTTGCAAACAGCAGTCTGAGGCCACAGTGTTAGACGTTTCAAGTAATTTCTCCTTCTGGAAGAAGCAGTCTTGGCCATTGTTTGCTTCCTCCCTTGTGCCTCCCTAAGCTTTTATGAGACTGTTAATTATACTGAACTGGACCAGCCTGGGAAATGTAACCAATTAAAATTGTTTTTATTAAACATTAATTCTGATCTTTTGTGTAATCATACAAATGCTTGAATAAGCAGAAAGGAGGAGGTGGACAGAGGGATCCAGTGACAAACATGGCTATCTGGGGAGGCGAAAAGGTTGGACTGCCTCTTTCAACAAACCACATCTGTGGTTTGCACTGGCCTTACAGGATAATGAAACACGAGGCTGAGATGTTACTATGGGTAACACAATGGAAATACAATTGCTTGGAAATACTGCATCTCCATCACATGTGCTGAATTCAGCCCCTACTGCATTGACTTGGGTGAAAAAGGAAGGGAAGTGCTCACAAATGGAAATAAGGTTTCTGAGAAGTATTTAAAAAAATAATTATATTGAGAATCTGGTACTTCTGGAGCAACAAATAGCACTAAATGAGATATTGAAATGCCCTCCTTTTTGTATAACTTACAGTTAATTTGCAGAGTGCTTCTGGAGCTGTGATTCTAGCACTTTTGTGATGTCCTACACTTTGTTCCTCGGTACATTTTAGACAAAGGTCTTCTTTGGTGGACCCTCGGTAGCTTAGCGAGTTAGGTGGTGGTGATGATGCAGGTTGGCTGTTGATTATAGTTCATCATGGGCCATGTAAGAGTTTTGCATGGCAGTGACTGATGTGCACATGCCGGTGCAGGCTTGGGACCAAACGGCTCCGAGGGATTTGATGCTTTCCCCAGCCTCTTCTCCAGCCTCCAGTGCAGAATGGGCCTGTGGTGCTGTCTGCTGCCCAAACAGAATGACTTACTGTCTGCAGTCATGAGTCTAGATGGCTTTTTTGATGTTTTCAGAAATTTGTTTAGTGCTATTTTATTTTTAAAGGGCCATTTTAACCTTCTGTCTTTTTCGGTTCAGTTCAGGAGTACATGGGAGTATTTGACATTTTTCTGAAAGTAAGGCTTTCTCTATTTCAGAGAGACCACCCAAACCAAAAAGCATCTAAAGCTGGAGTTGAACCTCAGAAATATGGAAAAAACTTTCTGTGCCTCAGTTTCCTCAAATAAAGGATTTCTAGAATAACTTTCAGTCTTCTTCCTGAGGGTACAGTAGTGCTAAAGTCATTAGTGTCAATGAAATGCTTTTGCCATACTGTGCTGGAGGGCACTACAGAAGTACTGAGCACTATTTATTTTAAATTTGATTTAATGCTTTTGATTAAAAAATGAATAAAATTGTCATAGAGCAGATTGTAACCCTGTAGGCGCTTGGAATGGAGCATTTGTAAATGAAGCATTTACTAAGAAGTTTGAAATTGTTTTTCATGTTGACTTCAGCAAAACAAATTGAGCACAGAACAATGAAAAATGCTATAGTATTTTCCATTATTAAAATGGTGAATTTGTTTGATGCCTAAGGTAGAATCCATGTTGTGCAAAAGACCAAAAAAGAAAATGCTGCAGCATAACAGGGAAACTCAATTGAAGCAATTTTAGTGGTGTTTCTCAGTGAAGGATGAGGTAGAAAGCAGAAAGTGGCATGCAATTGTGCAATTTGGCGAAAGAGAAGTAAGATATGAAACTGTGAAATGGTAATGTCTCATCTCTTAAACTGCACAGAAGCCAAGAGCTGGCTTGGGCACCTCATGTACCTGCAGCAAGGCCAGATACCCTGCATTGCCATGGCTCCCTTTGGAATCTTCCTCCCCTGGGACTTAGGGCCTGGACCTTTCCTGGTTTTGTTACTTTAGAGGAGGAAGGCCGAAATGGGAAGAGTTAACTTTAAGTGATGCAAGTTAGGGATCCCTTATCTTAGGAGTGTTTGTGCATCTGCATGGTGTGCAACACAAAAGATCTGTAAAAAAGATATGTAGGTATTTTTATTTTCCAGCAGTGGGAATTTCAATCAAACAAGTCATAAATAAAAGCTATATGTTAGCAAATCCTAGCAAATGAGAGCTAAAGATAGACCACTGTCTAAATGATAAGAAACCCATGTACTTTTCTTTAAGCAAGACAATAAAGGTGTGTGATTATGTTTTTCTAGTTCTTTGGGCAAAATTAACAGGGTGATTTTTTGGTAACGCAAACCCCAAAACTTTGAAAGTCATGTTTTCTAAATGAGTTGAAATTCAAAGTTAAATATATGCTAGCTTTAAACTCCCACCAACATATGGACTTCTACCTTATTGGAAACAGATATTTTAATTAAATTTTAAGAAGCCAAGTCTTCAATAAGCTTTCTAATGTCATGTCTATACAGTCCTGAGCCATGCCGAGAAAAATATCCAGAATCAAATTTTGTTATTAAGATGCCTGTGTAAAGTAAAATGATGTTTTGTGTGATGGAGAACAGAGTGCTATACTTTTAGCTTGCTTCTAAATTGACTCTTATGTTCAGTGCTCCAGGGGATCTAACTGTTCTGTACTTGGCTGAAGCTAGTGAAATCCTCACACGCTGATACAGATCTGCAAATCAAGCAACAAGGGACTATTTCAGATTAAAAAAGAAAAAAAGAAATGAATAAGGACAAAAGAGCTATGAGACCTGTTTGAAAATTGCCTAATGACAAATTCAAGTTGCTAAATAAGAAATGCTTTTTGTATCTAAAAAAAAAAAAAGAGAAAAAAATCATCAGAAGGGTGAAAATCATGGTCTTTGAAAAGGTGAGGTGAATAATAATAATATATTCCAGGAGCATTACAGGAAGACGTGAAGTGATTTATGCAGAATTTTCTCTTTCCTTTGTCTCCATATCAAAGGAAAACTATGTGACTCATCTAGAATACATTTTTGCAGAAGTCTTTCAGATCTCTAAACTTATAGGTGGAGGCATGTACGTTTAGTTGTCTGCAGGGAAAGAAAGTGTGTGTCCCAATTTCCTGTATCCATTGTCATGTCTTCGTCTTTTAAAAATCACGCAGGACTTAATGACTTCTTTTTTCTTAATATCTACATACAGAATAAGCTAACTTGTCTGATTAAAGGAAAAGGTATTTAAAATTCTTTTCCTCTACATTAGTTACAAGCAGGTGAACTCAGCGTGGAGCTATTTATAGGAGAACTAATGGATATGCCTAACTTGACCTACTTTAGACTACTCAACAGAAGAAAACAAACACAGTGTAGTTGTACCACTACCATGTAATTTTTTTTTCTTATCTTATGTAAAAAATAATGTCTTTGCTGTTATAGCCTTCTAAATAAATATGTATATTTAGAAGCATACATATTTATTTCCTGAATGTCATAGTAACACTCCATGTTAAAGTATATTGTGGGATTTTTTTTTTTTTCCCATCCATATACATTAACTTCTCCACATAAAATGAATGTTAGTTTTTTGGCCTTTGCTGGTACTGAAATCCCAAATCTGTATAACCTTGAATTGTGAGGTAGGAAGAACTTAAGTTCTTGAAGACAATTAGATTTCATTTTGTACAAATTCACTCCTGTTGCAAAATAATAGAATAAAGTATCTTCTATGAGTACAGGGGCAATTTTTTCTTTATAAATAGGTATGATTTGAGTTAACAAGGGGGGGTGGTGGTATGTAGATGCATATGTATGTATCAGTTAGCATTGTGAAAGGGAAAATAAATGGTATATGAGGTCATTCACCAGAATTTTGCTTGTTACAAGGCAAGTGCCACACTCGTGTTGGCTCACCGTATGGGGATGTCTCTGTAATTGAGGTAATTCCTGCATTGTTCAAGGCAAGTGATAAAAGAGCCTGCGCAAAACCAGGCCTGGCCTTTGGGCTAAACTTTGCAGGGGAATTTAATTATACATTGACCTAAATTTGTAGCCACATTTCAAATAAAGCTGATAACTGTTTCCATTAAAACTATTTCCCATGACTCTGACATCAAAGCATGACTTTGAATCTGTATTTAATATGAACCCTAATATTTGTTTTAGATTGGCAGATCCTGGTGGTCTATATGTCAGACTGTGAATCATATGGCAAAAGTATAGAATGTCAGAGATTTGAACATGGAAATAGTCTGCAGATAAGCCTTATTTAAAACAAATAAAAAGCTTAGATTTTTGCCTGTGAAACAGATATGGTTTGGATCCTGAGTAAAAACAGAAAGCAGAATAAAAACTGTAACTAGGCAGTTACACAAAATGAACCCAAATTATTTTTAAGGCTACAATCAATTTGAGGTGATTTGATATAGTTGTACATAAGTCTATAAGGTAAGTACTTCTCTTTGTAATACAATGGCACATCTGTAAGTTGTTATTGATTAAATCTTCAGAAAGCTCTTGAGATGATTTGGTTAATACTGAAAGTGTGGCAATCCATGCTTTACATATTTAAAATATTTAGCACCTGAGAGATTAGTACTTTCATGTTATATCTAATCTTTTAATTGACTTCCTATATTACATTGCTTTTTAAAAACTCATTTTAGTGGACTAAACAGGCGATACTGTTAGTGCTGGCGTGCCCTGTCCAGTAATGCCAAACCTTCTATGGCTATTCCTGTTGGCTGTGACTGGTTTTGCTAACAGGTTGCTCTGTCAGTGAACTATCTTACAAATTCATCATGGGATTAAATGTCTTGAGTTTTGGAATACTTCAGATACTTTGCATCTAATGTTTAAAAAATTGGTTATGGACTGCAAGCATTACAGGTGATAAGAAAAGAAAGAGGCAAAGCTCATCTAGTATCTTTGAGCAAGAATGGACGTTTATGGCTCATCATCCTAAGCTGCTGCTGAGACAATTAAGATACATTTAAATATTACTGCTTTTCAAAGTGCTATATCCAAGTGTCTTATCTTTATTTGTCTTTGCAGACATGCAGGATTAGCCTCAACAATAACAGAGAAATGCATTTTTAAGTGATTTTTGCTACTGTTGTATAGTAAGTCAGTGTAGCAATTAAGAAAAGACCCAGTGTTGTCTTCATCTTAAGTCTCTTTCATATAAGAAATGGATCATTGAAGTGTAATCAGGTTCAATTTGGCAACAATTTATCCCTATGTCAATGAACAGCAATGTAGGGCACTAAATTTAGTATAGTAATTATGATCACTATAATATTTTCTACTATCCTATGAGTATTGTGGTGATACATATTTTTTGTAGATTTAGAGCTGATGCAAAATGGCTGGCCATGAAATAGTTGTTGTGCTACAGTGATGTTTCACTCTCCTTTAAAATGTGCCTTAAATATGATCTGGTGGGAAGAGCTACTTATTTTTGTTACCCATTCGATATTTGCCATCTGTAGAGGAACCTTGATGTATAGATCTGTTACGGTAGCTATCAGTTTGTAGCACACCTCCTCCCTCTGCTTCCACCTTGGGCTGTCAGTAGTCCTGGAGAAGTTGCTGAAATAGTCTGGAGTGGGGTGTCCTCCACTTGGGGAAAACAAATGTTTTCATTTTCACTCAAACAGTGAATACAGTCTATGAAATATGATTAGGCATTGTGAAATGCTTGAGAATCAGCACTGCTTTAGATATTACAACAGTTTTATTCCTCTATTGGATCCCATTTTGTGTCATTTCCTTTGGGGGGTCACTGAGTTGCTAAAGTATTTGCATTTCTTTTATCCCTTTGAGTTTTAATGCATTTCATGCTGTTTGTTGGCAAGCTACCACTATAAGGTCATGTTTGAGTTTTTCTTTAATGTAAAGAAGCAGAACCAGCAAAATGTCTCCATTTAAACTCACTAGCAAGAAAACCTTTTGTCTAACCTACTAAAACTCTTAAAAGGCTCACGTACTTCTCAGTGCTGTCTGCAGTGCCTACTGTAAAAAAGAATTAACTGCACCACCATCTAGTAAACAGTTGTTTTAGTGGAGTCTCTGTTAAATGGACAAGCAGTATTTGTGTTGTGCTCCTGCAGTTAGCCTGGCTACCTGTGTGATAGAGGTGTGCGCCACCAAATTGTTGCAGAATATACGTGTGTGATTTCAGTGACATAGCACAGGTTGTTGAGCTCCTAAAGATTAAGTACTTCAGTAATCCTCTAAACTATTGCATGCTACAAAATAATTGAGAACTATAGGGCTTGCTCTGTTTTTATTAGTATTACAAGGCTTTTAATAAGTTTGGAGAAGAGTCTATGGTAGTTAGTCAAAACTGAATGAGGTGTTGTATAGGTTTGTCAAAGGAAAGTTGTATCAAATTGTATTCCTTTGCTATCTGGTATTCTGCTTTTTGGAGAATAGGAAATCAAATACATCTCTTTTTAAATCTGTAAAAACATTTCCTGTCAAGGTGCTTCACAACAGAAATAGTGCCATCATGAAGCCAGCCAGATTTAAGGCTCAGTTTGATCAGTTTATTAAATGGGAAATAAGAAATGATTGCCTGTGATAGCAGGGGATGAATTTGATATTCATCAGAGACCTGGGAAATCCCTTGCATTCTGCGCTTCACTGTGTCTATATGATATCTATTCACTGATTTGACTGAGCAAGGCAAATTTCATTTTAGAGTAGTGAGGCATATAGGAGCCATATAAATATTGCCATTTTCAATTGTGGGATGACCATCCTGCACAAGGAAATGAATAACATAGGGGTGACTGACACATAAGGAGAATATTAACTCATATATATAAAAAATTTAATATTTTTTGTCGTTTTTTCTTTTTTTTATGTAAATGGATGATAATTTAATGTAAGGGGGTTTTTTCTACTCTCTGTCCCTGGCTTGCTGATAATAGCAGTGCACCTCATATAGATAGGACTGATGCGAATTACACAATGCTCTCACCTAAATATTTGTGCATATATATGTGCTCAAGAGGGAGAAACCCTATCTTTTTTTTATTCAATAACTTTTGTTTTTTCCCCATGTGATCTTTCTAACTACTCTTCAGATTTGATTGAAAATTGCCATTCTCTGGAGATTTGGCCAGTTAATCAAGAAGTGAGAACATTAACACAAAAGCCTGATGCTGGTATATTTGTGCTAGTTAAGACACAGGAAAATAGGTCCCTTAGGAGCTGTTTCCTATCAAGTCTGATCATACAGAGAGAGAACCTACTTTATATTGCAAGGACCAAACAAACATTTATAAACACGGCTGCCAGGAGACTAATAGCATATACGGTCTCTTTTTCTATAATCATTACAGTGAAGTTCAAGAGAATAAAAGGGGAAAGATGAAGGCAAGGGCAGATTTTAATAACATAAGCATTATTGTTGTTGTGTCCCAGATGGGGAAAAAAAAATACTGATGTGCAGTTTTTTCCGGAGCTTGTTGTTATTGCTAATGTGTCCTTCTCTACAGTAGAATCTAACGTACCTGTTGGACGTTATATGCTATTCCTTCTGTTTGGTATTTACAATAATTTCACTCATTATGCTAAAATTAAATGCTAGAAAACAAACAAACTTGAATTCTTCTTCCTAAACACAGTGGCTGTGTATTGACAGGCTTTCATTTGCAGAGGGGTGTATGTCTGATATACTTTACTTATCATATGTTGCTCACACTGGTAGCTCTGCCTGTTTACCACCATGGTTGCACTTGCTTGGTATTTCAAGACCCTGCTTTCTGTTAGTAATGCTATTAAAAATGCTGTTGCGTAATGAGAGCATCCACCTCATGTGAAAATACTTTGCTGTAGTTACCCTGCAGACTAGTAAATATATAAAGGAGGTTTAATTGTTTTAAAAGATGGTTCCTTTGTATAGCTGTTGTGTACCCATGTCAGCCTGTCTTTCTGCTGGGGCTGGATCAGTTAACAACTTTACAAGTCAGAAAAATATTAGTTCTTTATTTGTACAGTGCAAACAGATGTACTACAGTTAACAGCTAGATTTCCCAGACTTTCTGTTTTTTCCTAAACATGTTAAGTCTCAGAGTGGATGAAAATGCTTTCCCAGGTGAGGGCTTCATGATGCAGCTGAGCCGGCTGCGATGCAAGCTTGTGCCTGCTATGGGATGGGACCGGGTGCGAATGCTGAGCACCAGTGCCCTGGCTGTCCTGGCTTTCCATAATCCCCTTCCTGGCTCTCAGATAAAGTGGAGGATTGAGCTCTGTAAATTGAGTGTAAGTTAATAGCAAAGTCAGGGCAGGTAGGTGGAGGTTTGGGAGAGGGAGCTGTAGTCGCTGTTGGAGGTGCAGGTAGAGACAAAAGAGGAATGAATTTGCAAATGTGGGTTGCAGAAGTGAACAAGGAGAATGTGCAGAAGGGAGGTAATTGGTGAAACATTAGTACAGCTCCATGCCCTCCTGTATTGTGATGAACTCTACTTATAACCTCCTTTTCTTTAATGTTAATTTGGATTTACTGAGTGAACAAGATATTTTCTATTTACACAATAGGTGACCAGTCAGATTTTTTTCTCATGTGTTGGTAAGCGTAGCAGATCTTGCCTTGGAGTGCTGAAGTCATCTGAAAGCAGATTTACTCTGTTTCATGTAACCACTGTCACTAAAATATGCAATCAATCACTTTCTGAACAGTAATGAAACAATTATATCCTTATGAATATAAATTGAGTTGAAAAAAACCCACCCAAACCAAACACCTTTACTCCCATTTTTTTCACTTATTGATAGAATAGAGATCTTGCTATTGAATTTGAGAGATGGGATTAAGTGTGCAGAGAAGACAGATTTATACATAACCTTTACATGCCTTCAGAATCCATTTCCCATTGTATCTGGCGAAAGTAGATTGTAATCAGTACCTTCTCAGACCAGTCACCTAAAAAGAAATACTGCACAAGTGAAACCTTGTAGGAATTTAAGCAACTGCGCTAAATTTATTCAGACTCTCTGGCTGCTACTGAGTTTTCTGTAGATAATCATTAAAAGATAAGGGAATGTGAAGAAGTTCTGCTTATGTTTTTGGGGAGTTCATTAGAAATGTATTGAACTGTGGAGATGAGTGGGAAAGTGCTTCTTTGAAGATGAAGTAGTGACTGGTAGTAATTGTGGATTAATCAGAGGCAAGCACTGATATTTTGGTAATGAAAGAAAAAAATGCCCAGTAAGATAGGGAAGGCATGGCTGGTTTTGAGCTTTGGAAATGACACAAGGCAGTCTTTACTCAGAAATAATCTGAGGAAATGCTACTGTGTACCTGTGCACAAACTTATCTCTTAAAAGATACAGGAATTTTGTACAGATCCATTTAAAAGTATGGATAGCTCTTTGAAATCCCTAATTCTCTTGAACTAAAACAGATGTCAAGAAGTCTCCATTCTGTTTGATGCCGTAGCTCAGAGTGTCACTATATCATTTAATCTCCGCATTAGTTGCCTACATACATTACAGACAGCATGGATACGTTATGGACAGTTACATCATGTCTGGTGGTATGGGTGAGAAGCCCTGGCTGAGACATCTCATCAAAAGGGAACTGGGGGAATTTTACACTGAACACACCAGGATATGTAGAAGCACAGTGGAAGAGGTGCTCTTTAAATTGTCCTCTCTGCTGTAAAAATGAAATCATCTTTTATTTACTCTATTTCAGTTTTGGAAACAAAAAAACATTTTGTCTTTAGTAGCTGTACATTAAAAGCTGTATCTTTTGATGTAGCAGGGATCGGTCTTTACAAGTTTGGGATTTTGCTCATGTTATTTTTTTCTGAGGAATATCTGCAGTAATACACATTTGGGTTCTCAGAAACTTTCTTGCTCTTCTAAGTGTCCTTTTCTTCATTTTACTTCATTATAGCCCATCCAGGTGGAATTTGCCTTTCAGAAGAAAACTACTTTCCAAATAAAGAAATAATTGCTTGATGCAGAGATTTTCACAGCTAGTTACTTTTCTTAGCAAATCAGAATTTTAAGTCAAATCCCTCTGCAGGTGTCCAATTTTTCTCTCCATTCACTTCAATGTAAATCAAAATCTGTGTTATTTTGAGAAGAAAAGAGAGCCTGATTACTGTAATATTAAAGATTTTTAAAAGGGTACATCATATATCTGTTGATTATGGCAGTAGGGCTTTCGTTATGGTTGTGATTCCCCCTCTAAGCACCTATTTACAGGCACATGCATGGTTTTGATACCGATCTGTCTGCTGTCCGGGAAAAGCCAGACAGAGGCATGTGGAAGCTGCTGTTTCTTAATTGCTTGGATAACTGACAGTGAGTCTGGTTCCAAAACTTGCTGTGTTTATAATTCTCAGTACAAAAGGCACAAAACATAGATGTGATGATGCCAGATAGCATCTCTTTTACATAGCTTTGGATTTGCAGTTTCTGATGTGTTAAATCCTAATATTAAAAGATGCAGTATAGACAGGAGGAAAATAGGTTGGCTTTGGTTTCATCTTGAATGTACTCAGGGTCAGGCAGGAGGATGCTTCTTCTCTTTTTAGAAAAACCTCTGGACTACTGGGTAGGACAGAAAGAAAAGCAAGTGGGATGTGCAACAAGTGTGAACGCTTAAGTGTGAGCTGACATTTGGAGGCTCTGGGAATGAAAGCAAAGGTACTATCAAGGCTGGGAAGTGGCAGAAAGAAGAATTTGCACAAGGAATTAGCTTGAGCTTTGCACGGTGGACTGTATCTCAGGGAGGCACCGAAAGTTGGGTTTTATCAAGAGCAAGCCCGAAGGAACTTGCAGGAAGGGGAGTGTTGTTTACAGGCTTACTTTAAACTAGTCAAGGGGAACACTTGTGGGGATGAAAGATGGTGAAGTGTAGGACCCAGATGGTACTAGATGAATGGTGCTTACATTTTATATGTCTGCTAAAATGACACAGCATAAAGAAAGACGTTTATTTGTTAACAGAGGCATATCTACTAATAGGAAGGATTGTTATTATTTCAGTCTCTTCTTACATGTGTAATACTTATTGTGTGTTTGCTTGAAAAAAGCACACATGGAAAATTTCCAAAAACATTGTATTAACAAAGTCACATTCATTTGTGATGACCTTTTATCATAGCTGAGATTCAAAATTGTGTTTCATCAGGACCTCTGGTTTTAGACTTGCAGATAATAACCTCAGTGCAATATAAATATGTAGTTTTCTGCAATCACCAGGGTCCCTAACTTCAAAACAAGAAACCCATGGCAACAGCAATCTGCAAGATGTAGGAAAAAAGGTGGAACATTTCTTTTTAATGTGAAGCAACTCCAGATGTCCTTTTTTTACCTTATTGCATGTAACTTTAGAATTATCATGGTGATTTGAATATTTATTTTTAAACTGTGTACTGGTAAAACTTGGGCTGAAATTGGTAAATATAGAAATGTAAACATGAGCTTATTGCTGAATTATATTGCTGAATTATATTTTTCCTTTATATTTGGTTTACAAGCAACTATTAGTATATGGAAAATATTTTATTTTGAGTTCTTGTTTACATTCATAATGCAGTTCTAGGCAGGTTCAAGATGCTGGTTAACCTTTGAAATGTAATACTTGCCTAGTGCTTAACAGAGGTAGATGACGAAAAGTGCGCATTAAAGCCTCTCAAAACACAGGATTGTCAGTCTTCAAGTGGCTTGGCTTCAAGCAGCATGCTGCATGAGGCATATCTACAGACCATGGAACCTTGATGCACCCAGCCTCCTGCTTTTGCAGATTCTTAGTGGAAATGTCAATTGGACGTTACCAACTGCCTCTACCTGCCTTTAATATCTCTTCAATAATTTAATATGTTGTCTGCCTCTGTGTGCTAAACTCATAATCTGTCACTTATTTTAATGTCCTGATGGCTCTGGCTCTAGAATCTAAGTTCATGTTTGAAACCTACTGTTCACACCTGATAATACTTTCTGTTTGGTCACATGGGTAATTAAAAGCATCAGCTTCTAATGAGTAACACAGGTATAAGAATAGTTTTAGATCTTCTTACTTTTAGTCCTTGAATTACCTTGATCTAAACTTGAAAGTACAGCATTACAATTTTGACATTAAAATTATGCATTTGGTGAATAATGTGTGTATTTTTTTGAAAGTCAAATTAAAAATAAAATCAATTTGTTAGTATTTCAGCCCCACGTAACTCTTTGACGTCAGCTTTTTCTGGCATGCTATTAATAAACTCCTGTGATAAAATGTTTAAAAAGGTCTTGGCATTTTATGGAGTAATACAAGCCTCATTTTTAATTCTTTGCAAGTAGCTCTCAGGGAGTTGCCTTGTGTGTTTGGTTGAGTCCCCAGTAACCTGCCCAGAGAGAGCTCGGAAGGAGTTTGCTGATCGTCAGCTGATTTGGTGCTTTTACTTGTCTACCTTTTAAAACAGTGCTAGCTGTGAGATCCTCTGTGCTGTTGTAGTAAAATTATTATCTATAACTGGCTAAACTATAAATACCATTACAAAAATTCATAAAGTGACAAAAAACAATTTACAGGTTTCAGACAGCAACAGAAAAGATTTTTGTCGTTGCAGAAGCACACATTTTCACTGCACATGTGATAAATCCAATAATATGAAAATGGTAAAATGGCATTCTTGAAATGAGTTAACCTATTAAACCTAGATTTAATTTTTTTTTTTTGCCTTTTTTTTTTCCCTCTGGTTTTTAATATTTAGGATGAAGATCGAACTGAAGAGGACAACAGCAGAGTTGAGCCTGTTGGACATGCGGACACTGGTTTGGAGAACGCTACCAATTTTTCCCTGGAGTAAGTTACTGGCAGAACACATTGTTTTAACAATGAGTCTTGAGATTGAACATATACTAGTAAATAACTCAGAATAATGTTCTTAAGAGCAGCCTTTTTTAGGTCATATGTCATTTTGGTTTTAAACAATTTCCTTCATGGACCTTTTTAAAGCAGATTTTAAACAGTTTAGAAAAAGCCTGTGTTAAAGGTGGGCATTGGAAACTTGACATTTATAAGTGCTGATGATACAGTAGATTTTCTTTCTCAGAGAAGATGCTTGTTTGATGAAACTCTGAAAACTTGACAGAAAGAATAGGGTCAGGGCTAGCACTTGTAGATCAAGAAGCAAGATTTTCAAACTAGGAAAACTTAATTCCTGTCAGCAGTTCACAGTCTACTGGGAGGATGTGGCCAGCAGATCGAGGGAGGTGATCCTGCCCCTCTACTCTGCTTTCATGAGACTCCACTTGGAGTGCTGTGTACAGTTCTAGTGTCCTCAATACAAAAAGGATATGGAACTGTTGGAACAAGTCCAGAGGAGGGCCACGAGGATGATCAGGGGGCTCGAGCACCTCCCGTATGAAGACAGGCTGAGAAAATTGGGGCTGTTCAGTCTGGATGAGAGAAGGCTGCGTGGAAACCTCAATAGCAGCATTCCAGTATCTGAAGGGGTCCTACAAGGATGCCAGAGAGGGATTTTTCATCAGGGCCTGTAGTAATAGAACAAGGGGTAACGGATTTAAACAGAGGAAGTTCAGGTTAGATGTAAGGAAGAAGTTCTTTATTGCGAGGGTGGTGACGCACTGCAACAGGTTGCCCAAAGAAGTGGTAAATGCTCCATCCCTGGCAGTGTTCAAGGCCAGGTTGGACAGAGCCTTGTGCGACATGGTTTAGTATGAGGCATCCCTGCCCTTGGCAGGGGGGTTGGAACTGGATGATCTTAAGGTCGTTTCAACCCAAACCATTCTATGATTCTATGTGCTTGGAGGTCACAAAGGTTGTTTGGTCAAAACCCTCATATGCTGTGCATGTCCCAGAACTGATGCTGTTTAGGACTGGGAAGCTCCTCCTAATTCTAAAAAAAATCAGTAAGGGATATTTTATTTCCCCACAAGATACAACAAGCATGACCTCCTGCATCTCACTGCAAAGAGCTGATCCTTACCTTGCTATAGAATTAATGAGAAAATATCCCTTCTACCCTTAAATTAAACTATTCAAATTGAGTACATTTATATTTAAAAATAATAATTCTACTCTTATTATTTCTGAATTACATTATGAATTAGGTGCAGAGGATTTAGAAGTTAAAGATCATGGTGACAACTATTAGGCAATACATGCTGAGCTTTACTCCCTTCCATTTACAGAATGTCAAACTTAATGCTTCTTGGCGTTGCTTTTAAGTAACTTACTGTCTTTTCATCATATGCTACTTAATTCTTTTCTGGTTTGATATCATACTCCTTTCTATGTTTGAAGTCGTTGGCCTAAACTTCTGAGAAAATCAGGAAGCAAAATTGAAACAGTCTCTCATAGGAAGGAATAATTTCCTTTTGTCTTCTGTTTTACAGAGTATAACACTTAAATTTGGGGTGGATTTTTTTTTAAAGAAAAAGTATGAGAAAAATGAGTGTCTTGAAGTTAAATTTTTTGGAAGAAAAGAAAGGTTGCTATCTCAAGCAGCAGAACAAGTTAAACAGTGTAGGCTGAGTATGAAAACTGACTTCCATTTTTTGATAAAGCTGTGTTTTTCCACTTATGACAGTTCCAGGTGAATCACACTGATTTTCACTTACTCTTCTCCTCAGCCTTCAATTTTCTTTTAAGCTAATAGGAAAGTCAGAAAAAAGTTGATCATAGAGAGCCATAAACATACCCCAATAGCAAAAGATGCACTTAGAGTATCTTTTGGAGGTGAAAGGCCTTGTTTCATTCCCGTGAGCTGCTTTGCACACTAGTTAACGAAGACATAGCCTTATTGTTCAGTGAGAGTGAAACGAAGTTAGCCCTTACAAAAACTGGGACAGGGAACATTACCAAATTCTGTAGTACTGTCAGTCTTAGAACGTTGGTCCAGGTCCAAAGACTAATGCATTTTTGGCTTATGTCTCCCAGCCCTCCTGTTGTTGCAGTACTTTCTTGAGCTAAACAGTGGCATCAGAGGTACAGACCTTCCATTTGTGTTGTTTAAAAAAATGAGATAAAAAAAATCGGACATGAGTCAAGGTGTACAACAAAGGTAAAATATATTAAAAAATTTAATGTGGAAGAAATAGAAAGCCAACTGTAATGCAGGATTTGTGTTGACTTCCTAACAGTATGTGGTCTGGTTATTCTCAAATCCAGATTAAGTGCTGCAAGCATTCATGATGGGCCACCATATGATCAAGAGCTTATTGAAGGAAGTAGAAAATCTTTTACTGCTGTCATAGGGCATTGGTCCTGCTCTTTGCTCCATTTCTAGATTAAATTTGATTTGTGTGCTTATGAGAAACAAGCTTTTCAAAGATCTCTGTGTATATATATGTAGTGCCAGGAAATATGGGAAAAGTATGTAATACTAGAGAGAGGCATTAAGCCACAAATTTAGATCATGGCTTGCATTCAGATCTCTCACTTCCAGATTTACTGAGAGTTTTGGCCTTCGTGTATTATTTTCTCATTTGGGTAGTTATTACTCTTTATGGTTCATGGGCTATATTCCACCTTTCCAGATGTGGGCATGTTTCAAATGCATCAGTAGATTTCATAGAAATCTATTTCTAGAATTTTTGCATGGCTCTTTCTGAACCGGTACTTTCCTCTTTCACTTCTGCCTTTACAGCAAAAGTATAATTGAAAACTAGATGTATAGTTCCTTCAGGAGGATGTCTGGTTGGTTTTGAATATTATAGTTAAATCTTACTTTGGAAACTTTGCCTAGTAAGGAAATACAGTAATCTTCCAATAAAAGAAAATGGAATTACAGTAAATTAAATTAATGTGGTTTAAAGCTACAAGAATTTAGCCATTTAAAAAATTAATAATTCTCATTTGATTATGGGGTAGTTATGTGAACACTAATGTTGAGGCTAAGTGAGCGCTCTCTAAGAAAAAAGTTAAGCGTGCTAGTGCTATGATCAGCTTTTAGACTTCTGAGGAAAAACTGTATGCAGTATTTAAAGTATTTCTGCTCAATGGTCCTAAAAGTGAACTTAAGTAGAACTTTAGAATAAGGAAGAAATAAACAACATGCATGCAATGAAGATGGTACCTATTTTTATGTAGCAAAATAAGTTAACAAAAAATTTCTTTGAGCTTTGTTTGTTTTATTAATCAAAGTATTTTTGATGATTGATCTCCTTTCATGCCATCAGTTTAATCTTCAGGTACGTAGCATTCAACAGTGCTTTCATCACCATGACTTGATTTCTGGAATGGTTTTGTTTTTCTGTGTATGTTTGTGTGGGGTTTTTTGGTTCCTTCACGGTACATGTTCATATTCCCTCATTCGTCATTGTCTCACAGTGATATGGTAAAGCTCGTAGAAGTCTCCAATGACGGCGGGCCTCTGGGAATCCATGTAGTGCCTTTCAGTGCCCGAGGCGGAAGGTAATGTATTGTGTAGGATTTTAATTGAATTGTAACTTTCTATGTGTTATCTTGGTTGTGTTAGTTTTTATATTGTGTGCCTTTGCCTTCTATAGAATATCGTATGTTTTTTAAAAGGCAGTCTTGCTGATTAAGAAAGGAAGAAATGCAAATTTACTGAATCCATACTTGGAATGGACTCTATAATGGAAACGCTCTGCTTAAAAGGAGTTAGAACTGTGGGGTTTTAATAGAGGTCCTGTTGTAATCTCATGGGAAATTGTAGTATAAAGACATTTCCTTTTGGACTCTTTAATATTGTAATCTGCTGCTTTAGTTCAGATAGATATTTATGCAGCAGTTCCTTGCTGACTGTTTAGAGCCACAAGTTCCCAAATAACAGCAGGAGTGTAAACCAGGGGCACCCTATGCCTGTGCTTGATAAGAATGGAAGAGAAAACAATCATCACACTTTCAATATGTAGTGTTGTCCCATCTGCTGAGGTTAAAAAGAAGTAGCAAAACCAATTGAAACATTCATTTTGGGAAAGGTGAACTTGGTTTATTATATGACAGGCTGGAACTTCTGAAGTTGAATTGTTTACCAAAAAAAAAAGTGTAAAGAAAGCCCTTTACATTAAGAAGTGCAATATGGGAGGTTATAGTAGTAAACAGAATGGATCATCTCTAATGCTTACTTTGCTAAAGTAGAGTTTTAGCATTTAGGGCCATTAATATTGTCTCAGAAAAATAGCCTAACTTTTGTAGTAATTAGTGATGGATTTGAAGCTTTTAAGTAAGTTGAAAACTGAAAGTTCTGCAGGAATACATGCAAATTTTATTTTGCTGATGCATATTCTAAGTATACACTGTATTTTCATTCTAAGGAAAAAGGACACAAATATATACTTTGAAAGTAATCTTTGATTACACATGAAGGTGTTTTATAATCTCACATGCCTGTTGCGCAGCAACAATATCAGTTTAGTAATTAAGAACAGAAATAACTTGCTATACATATATATGTATCAAATATTAATTTCCTCTTTTCAGCTATGATAATTTTTTTCTTCCTTCTATACTAAATATCTTCACAGGATTTTAAACAAAGTATGAGTTTTGTTTGCATTTGTTACTTGAAACCCAGTGGTTTCATAGCCATACTCTCAAGTTTTAGGAGAAAATGTATTTTTGTTAATTTAAGGCTACTTTTTCTGAGGAGTACAAGTATTAAGAACAAAATTCCGTAAAGTGGTAAATTCTTCTCTTCATAATCTGAAATTCAGTAAATTCAGTGTGGGGATGGAAAGGGCATGAGTGAATGGTGCTTCAGACATAAGCTCAGAAGTAAATCCCATAAAGTTGGAAATGGTTGAAATGTTCATGCAGTTATCTAGGATTTAGACAGTGTGAAGGCCAAGAAAAAGATGGATTTAAGAATATTGGCTGCCTACTAAGTACTTGTTTAATAAAATTGATGTTAGAAAGGTATATTTTGACAGCTTAAATAAGAATTTTAACTAGTAAAATTCACTTACAGGCTGTTAATGTGGTTTTCAATTCAGAGGTGAAGCTTTAACTGTTTATACATAATGAGAGCATGTAAAATGAAAAAGCCATAAACACAGAAACAAAATATCTGACTTTTTTTAAAGGATGCTATGTTAAGAGCTATGAAGGACTTTTAACTCTTTTTGTCCTGAGTTTGAGATTATATGATATAGTTTTATTACATGAAAGCTGGTTTTAAATACAGATGTTTAGAATCGACACATTTTAAAATCAATTCTGTTACAAGGAAATAATTTTGATACTAAAATTTATCTCCTTATCCTTCAAAATACTAGAACTCCCCTCATTGAAAAACAGATGGTACGTGCAATTGCTCTCTGAGATTTTTTTGACGCCCCTTAAAAATAAACTGCTGGAGAGGGGAGATTCTTGGGTCAATATCTGGAAAGTGTGGTGGAATATTGTTGAGGAGGACCTTGGATTTAGCTAAAACATTTCTCCCATGCTCTCTGCATTGTAGTGGAGCAAAGGTAGAGTTCATTGCTTAGTATTGATTATAAGCACTTCTGTTGTACTGCTGCTTTACTGTTAGCTGTGCCCGTACCTCTACATGGTTTCACTGAGAGCAAATATATTTTCTCCAGCTGCCTGCAGCCAGCAGTGTGGGCAGGGAAAGGAACACGGCCAACTTCAGGTTTGAAGTACTTGATGAAGAGTTTTGGTTTCTTTTTGCTTTGTTGCCTTTTTTGACCTTTTTTTTAATTTATTTATTTTTTTTTTAATCCCCCACCCCCTCTGCTCTTTCGAGCAGTGAAGATATGCTTGGTTTTCCTTTTGCTAGAGTCAGAGGAAGAGCAGATGCTTGGCAGGGATCCTCTCCTGCCTACTAGTTTCTCACTCTAGCACATGGCTGCTCTTTGTACCTCCTCTGGCTGCAAAGCAAAATGTTCCCTGCTACAGTGAAGTAACTTACTTGAGCAGATCCCCTTCTCAGTAGAAACCTAAATATACAAAACCAAACACAGGACTCAGTAAAGATGTTGAGGGGTATCCAAAAGGAAAAGATCCAGTGTATCGCACACTTTAGTCCTTTGGCCTACCATTGTGTCCTATAAGTTTGGTGATCAGTTCCAGTTATGCTGTGTTTTCAGTTATTTTTCTTCCATTTCCCTTCTTTTGCTTTTGAAAATGTTACTCAATAGGCAAATGATATTAAATCAATAATTTTAAAAAGTGAAAAAGTGTAAAAAAATGCTACTGCAATTCTCACTTTTTACCTCTATGAAATAAGAAAGGGACATCTCCCACCAAAAATCTCGCCTCTCCCAAAGCAAACATCTGAAACCTTCAAAAATTACATCCCATAACTCTGTCCTTTATTTATATTGAGGAAATACTTGATTTTTTATGATCCTTTGAGGGTTTGGAGTAAGAATCTGTTTTCAGTGTTGGCTTTTGATCTTGAACAGAAACTATAAAGATCTCTGCCTTGTCTATTTAGATGCTACTAATTATTTCTGTTCCTAGTAAAACACAGACTTTTTTTAATGCAAAATATAAACTCTATCTCCATAATTCTCTGGGAAAAATACTGTTGATTTGTACAGACATGGTCAAACTTTCTTCTGTGGATATGTTTCCTTATTGTCCTCCTGTTTTTTCTTCTAGAAGTTTATCAGTCCTTTATTGGTATCATATGCTTTGAATAACAGAGATTGTTCACCTTATCAAAAGGGAGGAGGGGTATACACAACCTATGGTTGTGCAGTTTTTCAATATTAAAGTTTTGTTTATAAGACTTACTTACACATTTTTGCAGTGCCATAGATGCAGTGCTAAGCAGCATGGGAGGCATCAAAATGAAAGCAGAAAGAAAGACAGAATAGAAAGTTATCAGAAAAGTGTTTAGATTAAAGTAGACCAAAAAGGAAATGAATGAGAGGAAAGCATAAAAGGAAAGAAAACGTTAAATTTGGACAAAACTGCCTTAAGCACGAATTCTTCCTTCTTACTAGGTGCTCAGAGAGGAGGGCAAGCGCTGAGTTCACTAAGGATAGCATTTGAGCAGTCCTGGCTAATGGGAGATGTTATGTTGACACATAAATGGGGTTACATTGAGTTCTTCTCTGCAAGCTTCATAGCAATTATAGCGTAATATACTGTTACATGGCCTCTTCTATTTTAAAGTCTTTGAAATCTTCTCAATCTCTATACCCTGGCTGTTGTTCCAAAATCCTGCCATGTTTGTCTGTGGAAGGAGATCCAATTGACAAAAGAATATATGAGATAAAATCAGAAATTTCTGTGAATAATGACATGGAAGTCATAGTCCCATATTCCCAAGACTACTGTGAAGTCTACTTAGTAAAAGAGAACAGAAAAGGATTTGGATATTCATCTGAAAACTCCATAAAGAACATCCATTAATAAGTATCAGACATGTTACTTTGATGCAGAGCAGTATGTAGGCCTCTGCCAGCTATCTGAAACAAGCCATAAAATCCATGATAAACCACGCAGCTAAAACCTGGCAGCTGAAAATATTTATTTGAGTTTTTGTGCTACATATCCTAAATGGAAGAAAGTCTCATAAGAATGGGAAAAATAAGAGGCTGAATTTTAATGCCTTTTTTCAGTTTAAATAACAAATTTAACAGATTTTATAAAAGAAAACAAACAAACAAACCAACAAACCAACCCAAATGAAGGTAGGCATTGATGTATACACAATCTGTGGACTTGAAAATTGTTTATACATTTTTCTGTTTTGTTGTTCTATCTTTTTGCTTTTAAAGGAAATGCCCTTTGTTTTCTAGAATTTATAAATCACCTCATATTTCAATGTAAAAGTTTTAGTCTTTTACTCAACTTACAATAAAGAAAACTAAAGTAATTTCTAATGACCGTTGTCTATACTGAGAGTCCTTAATTCTGCCTTCAGGGTGTCTCTCTTGCAACCATATTCTGTTTGATCATCTAGGAGATATGTGTTATCTGCATCCCCATTTATTCATCTCCTGCATTTCCAGCCTTTTAAGTCTCAAAGATAGCCATAGTTTTCAAAAACATATGCATTGGGAAAAGATTCCCTGTGGTGTGAATGTACCATTCCCTCACTCTTTTAACTGAATTCAAGTCTTTCCTTGTCTGATCTCAGATTTTTAAAAGTTACATAAGCTTAATTTAAAGTACTATTCAAGCTAAAAAACTGAGGAGTAGTTACTGAGGACTGGAAATTGGTTCCGAGTTCAGGCGTGAAAGCTGATAAAGTTATTTTAGTGCCTCCACAGTAGGGCTGTGACGTCGGTGTTGTGCAGAGAAGTTTATGTCTAATTTAGCATTGATCAGCCACAATAATTTAACTTGAACAAACAAGCTGATTTACCTACTGTGACCTACGAATCTCAGGAAATTTATACTGTGTTTATGTTCCTGTAGACTTTTTGTGAGATCTTTCATTGCATGAAGCTGTTACACATCAGCTTTTCAATCAATCATTATTTTTGCACCTTAATCTAGTTTTTGCCTTTTCAGGTTAGTGATTTTGCATAAACATCTAAATTGGTTATTTTCTGTTCTGTCTGATTTGATTATATTACAGTCAGCTTGCAGGTAATAGGTAAATAACTTCAGTG
Organism: Coracopsis vasa; assembly: GCA_026283785.1. NCBI lineage: Eukaryota > Metazoa > Chordata > Aves > Psittaciformes > Psittacidae > Coracopsis > Coracopsis vasa. Next base: position 43,536 of record JANHGB010028013.1, on the reverse strand, counting down.
TGTATGTACAATGGGTGGTGATGGCCAAATCATATTCTAGATGCTCAATGTAATATTTTTATTACTCTCATAGTATTTACACTGTCAGTTTTTATTAAGACAAATTATCATCATTTCCATACAGCTGGATGGCATGTGGGGAGTTCACAGTTTCAAAGAACTAACCAGACTAACTCAGGCAATTTAGATGTCAATAAAACATTTGCTGCTTGTTTCTAGTTTTATCATTGGTTGTAATTTATACTGAGAACCGAAATGTTAACACATGTAGCTGACTGTATTTTAATTGCATAATTAGAGTAATGAACCTGGTGGAAATACAGTGGTGAAAATGCTAATATAATCTAAGTTGTTTACATTCCCAATTAGATATTTAAAGCAAATACAAAGATTGAGCTCTGTGCTTTGGTACTGTTTCCCTTCTGTCCCTGCATCAGCTAATGTTAGTCTAAAACAGTGCAGGTACCAAATTTCCATTCATAATTATTGTTTCAATAGAGTTGTAGAATTGCAGAGTATCTTGCAGAACAATGTCGAATCTCATTCTTGAAAAGTTATAGTTTAATATGCATAGAGTGGAAGAATTTATGTTAGAAAACATGTTGACTTACTTTAACTGGGAAAGATTAAGCCAATTCAAATGCGCCCATATATTTCTATGCTATATGGTTGTATTTAAACAAATGTATAAACTGGCTTTTGTATTTTGTACTAGGTTAGTTTACAGGCTTTCAGAATTTATGTTTTCCTAATGTGAGAAACAATATAGAAAAAGTAGTAGAGCTACATTTCCACTTACCGGGATTAATGATGGTAGCATACGTCAGGGAAAGAAAATCTAATCAGTCTTTAGGTTATTGCATATTTGCAGTATCAAGTCTACTTTGTTTTTCTCCAGTTACTGCAACAACAAACATGAATTCCCACAATGCCTTTTTTAAGAGTCATATTCTGACATCTAACCACAAACAATTTTCATGAACATATATTTTCTGCAAGTTCTGGAAGAGCGTTCTCTCATTTGCAGAACTGCATTCGGGAAATTGTTTCTGGAACTGTGTCTAAAGGGATTTTTTGCTCTATGTGTTTATATATAAAAAATTAAATAAATGAAAAGGCATTGTGGGGATCTTGGTTTCACATTTGACTCAGGTTGTTTGTCCAGCGTTGAATCAGTTCTCAGTGACTTTAGCTTTATATAGCCTGGTTAACCTAGCTCTAACGTTTGTCAAAAAGCAAAATCCTCATGAGCACCATATGTTATGTCTGAGATGAGCAATGTTGCATTAATAGAACTTGTAGTCTTTGTTTAATGAGATTATTTGCAATTTTGACTGGTAGTTTGTATGTTACATTGTTTTACTATTGATTAGGCTGAGTATTATTTTTAGTCGATTTGAGAGCTTAGGTGAAGTAAATTTAGCAAATGACAAACTATGCATAAAGATGCATCTTGCATTAATAATTTAATATAATTTCAGAATGTGACATAATAGTAACATTTCAAGAAAAGTGCAAAAACCACTGATAAACCAATTATTTTGTAATCACAAGTATGTAGAGATATTGGGGTGAAAGAATCATATATTTTTTATAATGTATTATCATAGTATTAACTTGGAGTGTTGTACTTTGTGTAGAATAGGTTTTGATATTTAGTATACTGATATTTTAGTATTTTTCATCTTTAGCTGTATAAACAAAACACTGGGTATGCTCTTATGCAAGCATTGCATGCACATCCAGATTCTCAATTGTCTATGGTCATTACAGAGGAGCACACCTGCATTCAAGAGCTTTTGTGCATGAAGTGAAAGAAAAGCAAGAGTAGACACAATTCCTTCTTCTCCCCCTTAAATATTGTGGTTGTCTTCTTTTAAATGTAGCATTCCCAAGTTCATATTTTCTTGCTTATTTATCATTTCCCCATTTAGAGATAATCCTCTTCAGGAACTTCACTTTGGGGCTCAAAGACGTCTCCTCGGAGAAATTCAATAACTCACAAGTGAAAAACTTGTGAACTTGTTTTCTAACCATCAGTTTTATTTGTATGACAACTATAATTCTGATAAAAATATGTTGTGAAGCCATAGAAGTATTTTTTCCTTTTTATCATTAACATTCATAACTTATATTAGTGCTTTCTGCAACTAGTAATCTACAAAGTTTTATTTTTTATAATTATCAGTTTTGAAAATCAGAGATTGTTACTTTAGTGAACAGAGAGAAAAAGAGATTGAATCAATATTTTTAAAAATTGTTCTCTTTTATTTCCTGTGACAACATACTTTCATAATTATCAGCAAATCTTAGTATGAGAAATGGAGCACAACATGGTCAATTAGGTTAGTTGGGGACTGTTGGGGACATTTAGAATTTTTGTCATGCAGATGGTTAGAGGATTTTGGGAAATGCAAGCAGAAAACCACCTAAAATATCTAGTTAATACAAGGTATTTCACTACTTTGGTGATCAGAAAAATCAAAACCAGAAACAAAACCCAACAACAACAACAACAACAAAAAAAGCCAACCAAACATGGTAGAACTGGTTTTGCTTTGGGAAATTTTGAGAAATTGTTTTTGCTTATATTATTTTCCTTTTCGATGGGAAATGTTGGTTTGTTGGAAGGAATCTACAAAGGTTGAGCTTTCCAAACCAAAAGCATATCAACTTGGAATGGGGAGAGATAGAACTAGGTACACACTGGTATTTTCTGAAATGCATGTAATCTAGGGAAGTGATACATTAGATTTATAAAATTTCTCTGGTCCATGTGCTCACCAGTGTTATTGCAAAGAGACATATTGCTTATTGCAGCAGCTGAGCTAAAGTCAAGCGCAGGCACAGTTAACAGCAGTGACTGCAACCAAGCGGTCCATTGGGAACCAAATGAAGGTGGAAAATGTTTGCCTCTGATGGGACCCCTGGAGAGGTCAAAGGTGCAGTATGTTAAGTATTTGCAAAATATTCCATCTCAGTTGGAAACAGAATAGTATCACTTAAATGTTAATGTGTTAATCAAGCTTCATTTGACGATTTGTGTTGTCAAAATGCTTTATGTTGTTTTTCTCCTCACGGTCTGTTTACATGTTTAGATCCTTTCAACATCATATCTGAATGTCTCTAGATGTGGACATACTACTAGGATCGTTTCTCTTACTCCTTTATCTGCCTTGTAGGAGAAAGCATATGACTGTTCTGTAAAATAAATGTCTTATTTGCACATGTTGATGCTATATTGGTAAATGAAGAATTTAAAGTGGAATAAATAAGTTAAAGTTAGTTTTGTTTTTCTGACCCTGTTGATGAAGTGCTCAAGTGCATAGATAACTTTTGAGCATATGAAGAGTCCTTTCAAGCATCACTGACTGCTTATTTACTTTGAGGTATGCGTGAACTGAAGTGCTGTGATCGTTGGCAGTTTTGTGCTAAAAGACATACGTGATCTTGCATATCCTGCCATACAACCAATTATTTTTCATGCTGTGCCTTAAAATGACACCTGAAAAAGTAATGCTGTTGACTTGGATGATGTGAACCTGACCCACTGATACATCCTGTGGGGTTTCAATGTAAAGCTGATCTTCTTGAAAAAAAATCAAGCACAGTGTCGATGCAAGAATAATTCAGAAGACTGAGTCCTTCTTCAAACCTAGAATTCAGGTATAGAAACATCACTGCTTTTCACACTATCCTACCAGTACCTCAAAAATCCACTCTTCAGGATCCATTTAATAAACTGAGGTTGAATATTTGTTTACCTTTTCTCTAAACAAAGTCCTTAAGATGACACTGTGGGTAAGTACTTTGACAGAGGTGACCAACTCATTGCACAGAAGCTATCAAATGGTAATTGTCTTCAGTTATTACTGAAACAATTTAAGATAATATGCTGAATTAAAAATGGCATTTACATTTTTAATTTCCTCTTTGCTCTTTAGTTAAAAAAGTTCAGGTTTAAAAATAAAAGCGTTTGATTTGCGTGAAGTTCCTGAATCATTTCTCCATCCCTTCCTTATAGGCAGCTTATTATGTGAGATGACCTCACCTTTTATTTGCACAGAAGCAATAGCTAGCTGTGGTGTTTTCTGCTAATTTGGAAATCCAAACTTTAAGTAAAACCTGTTCAACTTCAGTTAACTAGCAGAAAATATGCTGGCTTTCAGGTGTGTGCAACTTCTTGGAGCTTTTACTGCTCAGAAATCTAGGCCTTTGGCAAGAATGGATATGTGATCATCATACTGCCTGTTCATTCTTTCTTTTAAATTACGTGCTTGATTTACCTAGGCCTTTTGTTTCATTTAGAAAGGATAATAATTCAGGTAATGCTTAAATTATTTGAAACTATGGTATCCTACTTCAAGGTAAAGGTGGCTTAAAATTTAGATGTTACTGTGATAAAATATTATTTCAGTAGGATTTTCTCTGCTGCAAATTGTTCAAACAGTAATAATTCATAATCTTAATGTTCCAGAACCCTGGGGCTGCTTGTGAAGCGATTGGAGAAGGGTGGAAAAGCTGAACAAGAAAACCTTTTTCGTGAGAATGATTGTATTGTCAGGATTAACGATGGAGACCTTCGAAATAGGAGATTTGAACAGTAAGTCTACCTGCCACACATTACATTGCATTATTCAATCTTTTAGCACTGCACCTTGCAGTAATTTGAGGAAAGTAAGAGAATATTGACTAAGCTTGCCTTTTGATAAAGAAGAGGTACACTAAAGGACATTAGGGGCTTTTAATTAGCCTAACTATGAAGAAACCAGGATAATTATTGTCATTAGAGTATAAGCACTTTTTATTTGATTGGTTTTGCACATTACAGATTTTTTTCTTCTTGCATTGGTAAACTGTTTATCCTGAAATTCCCAGATGACTTTTGCTCTTATGCTTGCATTGCATCTTGTTCAACATAACTGGACAGCATGGAAACTTTATTTTTAACATCTTAAAAACACCTGTGGTATTGCGTGTCTGAGAATTAAAGGTACTGTTAGCAGAAACTGCTTGGAAAAGTTTTGAGAGATCATAAATATTTGCTCAGTGTATGCCTGAACTTGGTAGAATCCCACAGTGGTGAATCAGAGAGATTTTTAAAAGTGAAATCAGATTGTAATTCACACAGAGATAATTGAAAGAGAAAGTAGAAAAGAGGTATGCAGAAAATTAGGGTTTCCAAAGATTAAAATATTGTTCAGAAAACCCTAACACGTTAAGGGCCAGAGGAATATAATGTATTCTGATTGTCCTTTACTCAACACGTGTTTGAGATGTGCTTATTATTTCTTTGACAGTAACCTGATTGGAACATGACCCTGTACCCTAAGCTTGAAAGTTATTTGTCTCTGCTTGTTCTATGGTTCTGTATCACAGTTTGTAAAGTTTATGAAGAGAATTGTTAACTTTTTGGACTTTGAATTGTGACCTAGGGCCCAATGTCTGTCTGTGCAGGATTCTTTTTTCCTATTCCTTTATATTTTATTCTGAAAGACTACTAACTTACAAAAAGTGTAAACTAGACTTCTTGCAAGACTGCATATATGATCAGCAAATTATGGAAATATATAGTTTTTGTATAAAGGGTAATTTTCATTTTAATAATTCTATTGTCACTGTGACTACTGTTATTACAATTATCACAATTATCAAGTTTCAAACCAAAAGGACAGTGCAGTCCTGCCATAGAACTGTCTGCAGAAGACTGTGGTTAAAATTTTTGCTTTTCCAAATCCAGTATTTGGTGTGTTAGTTGTTAAGCATATTTAACCATTGTGTTGCCCTACGGCAAGAAAACTTAGCCAAAAGCAGACCAAGTAGACTAGGAAACAGATTCAAGTTTAATGCTTTATGCTTGAGTGCAATGTGTCTGTCAGCTCATGTTGTTTAATTAACATTAGTAATTATGCTTATAATGTCTTGTAGTCTGCAGTCCTAATTTGCCAATTTTCTGTTCATTTTGAAACCTAGAGCACAGCATATGTTTCGCCAAGCCATGCGTACGCCATTCATTTGGTTCCATGTGGTCCCTGCAGCAAATAAAGAGCAGTATGAACAGTTGTCCCAAAGCGAGAAGAACACGTATTACTCTAGCCGGTTCAGCCCTGATGCGCAGTATGCTGACAGCAAAAGTATTAACAATTCTGGACTTCACACGTTACAAAGAATGTCTCGAGCGGGCAACCAGTCCGATCAGACAGACTCCTACTCGCAGCTACCTCATAGTGTGAATTCATCAGGGAAACCACCCTCGGGCCTGGTACCATCACCTCAGAAAGTTCTCACCTCCACTGCAAACAGTGGGTATAACACCAAAAAGATAGGGAAGAGGCTCAGTATACAGCTGAGAAAAGGTAAGGCACTGGTGTGCTCCTCATATAACATGAGGTATGTGTGCGTAGTTTATGTTCACGTATCCAGTGCGATTGTATTGGGCAGGACAGCTCGCAGTAGCATGGGGAATATAATGGGTTGATTTTGAAGCCACGGGTTGAGTTGTCCCTGATAGCATGTCCAGGAGTCCAGCCGTGCATTCAGTGTGTGTGGTGTGTTCGCAAAAGGCCATTTTGAAAAGTGCCTTAACATTGTTGTCTGTCTCTCAAGTAACAGAGAAGTGCTGTAAGTGCTACAAATTCTGTTGGCCAAGACCCAGGGAGTGCTGAACTACTTAATATAAATAAATAAGCTAAAATGGTCCATATTCTGTACTTTACAATTATCATGACTTTTCAAGTTGAGTAACCGTGGTTTTGCCATTAGATTTAAAGAGTGTGTTGGATCCAGTTGGTAAATTGGACTTTATAATTTCCAGCTAAAGCTTTTCTTTATTCCACAGGGATCTGAAAGTCTTTGTTTAAATGGTTGAGATGTAATGTGATATTTCCTATTTTGGCCTTTATGCTAATGTAATTTATATGGGGGTGAGAGACTACTTAAGGACAGAGGAGGAAGTAGTGAGTGCCTATCTCAATATCTGTGTTATATGTGCATATGTAGATGCATTGGTACTTCTGTGGCATTTTTATGATGTGTTAAATGTCCTAAGCAAGAAATTTTTTTTTTTCTGTAGTTATGATGTAGATGCTTTTAAGATAATTTGAAGTATAACAAAAAGCCATTAAGATGTAAGTATTTCTTAGCTCATGGGAAATGATTTTTTAAAAGGATTATACATGCTATAAGCTTTCTGGTATTATAATGAACGTGTTTAATGTTAGATATAATTTGACCTCTGGCAGCAGGATTAGGCTTTACATTACACAGCAAAAAGTTTACCCATTTGACAGTATTATTCATGAACTCAAATACATTCCCCTTACAATATCGTATGTCCTTAGTGTTAATAATTGTTATTAATTAATCTTTTTATCAATGTACTGAAGGCAGTGCATTGAATGGTAGAGATTTCACAGTTTCAGAGGTACAAGGCTACTTGTCACATTATCATTACGCGTTCCTTTCCATGAACTTCACATGAACCACCAGATTGCTTTTTTCTGGTTGCTGAATTTTGAGCTCTACAAACTTGGATGACATAAGGTTGAGCTGACAGTTTGCTTCTGTTGTTGATGCTCCTTCAAGAAATTCTTTAGGCCATCAGCTCAGATCAGCCTGCTTGGAAAAACTTATTGGCTGAATAAGGAATCACTGTGCTTACAAATACGCTCTCAGTCACTACAGTGATTTTTACCTATTTTTTGTGTCTGCAGAAGCCTGTAGAAATACCACTCGGAAATTACATAAAAGGATTCTTAGCCTGGAATGGAAATATACATTTTATATAATTTAAAAGCACCAAGAAATAAATACAGAATATCAGAACAAAGTATTTTTGCGCTAAACAAATATGACATTATAAGTGCTCGCAAGATGTGAGAATGCAATTTCATGTGTTATGGGTCCTTTGGCTGTGATATGAGGTTATGTTTTGGACATCTTGCACTGAATGGTGTTTCATAAATACCTTCCCTACTTCTATAATGTGATTTAGCCTTGTTGGTAGCTATATGTTAGATGGTTTTGGAAGGAAGGAGATGATTGCTACCTGTTGATGGAAAGTGATCTATATGATACTTAACATCTAGTTCACACCAGAGGAGCTTGATGGCTGTTGGGCTAGTAAAAGCTTTGAAATGCATTATCTAGAATATATTTCAGAAGTTTAGAGGGAATATTTGTACCTAATAATTTTCTTACATGAAGATACTACTTATAAAGAAATGGCATCTAGCTCAGCTTATAGACAGACAGGCAGAAACTATTTAGTGTACTGTATTTTCTGCATGGTAATTTTTAGGGGTTTTTAAATTGTACATAAGGAATAATACCTTTTTATAATTGATGTCTTTCATTTGTTAATATCCGTAGTAGAATGAGACATGTCCTCCCAGTCTGGCTGTCATTTGACCACTCTGAAACATACATGTGGAGAAACAAAAGAAGTGAAACACTTCAGGATGCCCCCAAGTAGTTGTTATGAGTGCAATAGGGATGTTGATTGTCTTTGATTATTTCTAATGAAGGATGTTGTAATAATACAGGCTTTATAGATATTTAACAAATGTGCTTTCTTTGTAGCTAACTGACAGCAGTTATTTCACCAGTTACCATCATTAGTTTAAAACTCCTTGTAGGGTGCATTAAGGCATACCAGCGTGTAAAGCTTTGTCTTGAAATTCACTTTGGATTTTCCCTGTGCATTCTGGTTACTGATGTAGTGTATAAGAATTGACTTTTTATCGATACAGACAGACCTTCTTTATTACAGCCATGTTTCTGTATATTGCATGAGCTTTATTATACAAAATGACATGGTAAGATAACCCTACAGTATGTGCTTCTGTAATTATGATTTCTTAATATTTATTGCTGTTTTGGCATTTTAAAATAACCTGATCTTTCATAGGATTTAGCTGTTTAATAAAGTCAAACGAGAAGGTCAGTCATATGTTTCAGTCAATGCAGAATGTTTGTTGGCTTTTCTAAATGAAAATGGATATCTGTTTATCTTTCCTTAAAGGTCAGGGCCTGAACTTTTAGCATATAGATGTAGGGGTTATTCCTGATATTCTAATGCCATTAAGGCTGTATAACAGTCTAGCTTAATAGCTCACACAAATTAAGATAGTGCAAGACATGACAGTGAGACTGTGTTTGCATGTGTTTTGGTGTAAGCTGATACACAGTAAGTATAAATAAATAAAAATAGTTCTTTACAGCTAATATATAGAGAAAATAAGACCACTGATATGACGCACAGAGTGTTAGAACAAATTTTGACCTCATATACACCAGGACAATTCTAGAGTGTTTTTTTAATTTGACTGCAAGAGTTGGAGCCAATGCAATTGAGAGAAATTTAGTCCAGCACTTATTAAATAATAAATAACCAATTATGCAACAAATGATTCTAAAGCTTAGTCTTTGAGCACTGAGTAACTCACAGTGTTTAGCCTGATACTTGCTAAAGCATTGAAAAGACTGCTTTTTAATTGCACACTGTATTACTCAGGTTTCATATATACTGTTTATAACAGTATATATGAAACTAAGTATATATGCATATAATAAGTATACATGAAACTGCAGTACTAAGAGCAGCCTGAAGTACTGAGTCTTAAAATTAGCTTAGTTTTATTTATTAGCCCTTAAGTATAATGTTCATTGCATCGGATCGTTTCTATCTATAACTACATATTTATTTGGCTAAATTAAACATACAATTCTTGAGGTAAAATGTCACAACTGAGCTCTTGTTTTTTAAGTTGGTCCTAGTTCCACAAAATATTATGCTGTTTTTTGTCTGAAGTATTCAGTGCATGAGGACTTCAGTACACATCTGCCCCCTTTCCGAGGGCAGCTTAACTACCAGCCATGGGAGTTGTGATCATCTCCTCCTTTATGGCCCAAAGAATTTTTGTCTTCTGCAAAATAGTGTAGCTTAAAGAGAAAGAAATGAGTGACACAGCTGCAGGATACTGTACAACATGAAGGCTGTAGGAATCACCAAGTGCATCACAGAAAGGACATAGGAGCTGTGTTCTAGGAGATGGTGAGTCCTGAGAGGAGGGAGACACCCTTGTTCAATGCAGCAGAGAAAAATAGTTAAATTATAGATGTGAGGAGGATTACGAGACTTGTTGCTCTTCAAAATTTCTTGTTGAATTCCCGTTTGGCTTGATGGTTTAATAATGCTCCTTCTTATATATAGAGCTAAGCTTAAATGCTGCAAGTCTCACCACGTGACTGGGCATTCAGGGTTATGGCACAGAGATGGCCCTGCGGCACCTATGTTCCTTCCTGCAAGAATTCATTAGAAACACAAATAATGTGCAGTGGATAGTCTGAAAGTACACTAATTTAAAATTGCATCATATTAGCTATGGAGTAAAAGCACATATGTGGATGATTACTTCTTTTACTTGCGTTTACGTAGCAGAGTGTACAAGACAGGACCCTGAACTTGTCTGTATCATGTATCTAAAGTGTACAGATTTGCATGCATTTTTCATCATATTCGCCTGTTTTCCCATACAATTTCTTGAGCCAGACTTCAAATTGACATTTTGAATTTTATTTAAAAATTCTTTTGAAGTGATGTGTTCTCTTAGACTGATTTAAGAATTCCTGTTCAGATGCAGTAGGGCTGTTTGTCACTTTTGAAATGAAGCATTCCTAAATTACTGAAGTGACCTTGAGAAATGAGATTCAAAAGGGGAAGCAAATAATTTTGGGTATTCTTAGCCCCTGAAGAAAAGTAAACTGCATCAGGTTTCATCTTCCCATTTTTTAGAAACACTTCTGATCACTTTATTAGCAGGCTGTAGCAAAAAGGGAAGAATGTTTCTATCAGGTTGATCAAAGATCTTTTGGAGAGGTCTGAACTTTGCTTGGAGAAAAAAAAAGTTGTTCCCAGTCACTTACCTACATAAAAATGTGTCACTTAGGAAAGGCAGAGTATATTCTTTGTCTTTCATAAATAATCTGCACTTGTCCTTTATCTGCACAATCCTTTATTCCCTCGGAAGACTGTTCACCCACATGGATTTTCCATATTTAGATTGTTCTGAAATGTTCTCTGCTTTTCTTGCGTAAGTACTAACAAATCTGTCGCCCAGTTGTCTGGTTATCAACATTTTCTATTGTTTTAGAAGTGAGATGATGATGGTGATGATGATTATTATTATTATTATTTAATAAGGAGATCTGTACTGAAGTACCTGAGAACTCATCTGCATTTTCTTAATTTAGAGGAGAGAGAAAAGCATGACTTCCTTCTAGCTCTACTTGCAATCCTGAAAGGGAAGATAACTGTACGAGATGTATCCTAATAAGTTGACAGTGTAGATCCTAAGAAGTTGACAGTGTAGGTCCTTCAAATATTCCTTATTGGGTCTCTGAACTGAACAAGAAGATAATCCTAGCGTTAGTGAGAAATTTAATACTTCTTCACTGGGAGATAGCAGAAAGCCTAGCCACCTCTAGTAAGATTTAATAAATTTTTTAACATCCTGTCAGTTTGTGATCAGTCTGATCCCAAATAGGATGATGATGTTAATTGTGAATATACACTAAGTTGCATGAAAGTATGTCTGTCATCTCCCCTGCCTTAATGCTACTAGAACATTTTTCATCTAAAACAGCAACTGAAACCTCAAATACGTCCCTCTTCTGTTTGTACAACATAGTTCTTTTACTATCGTAACTGCTTTTTTTATTCACTTAAAACTACTTTGTCTTCAGCTCAACTGAGCTCTTGAGAGTAATGTGAATTTAGAAGGCGTGTTCAGCATCACAGTGAAGAAAAAAGCGGAGCTCTATCTTGTCGAGAGAGCTACTGATTTATCAAAGAAGCCTAAGAATTGGAACTACACAAATTAGTGGGTAACTTAAAAATGTTATTGTCAATCAGTTTTAGCTGATCAGTGTCAGAGGTGACAGCTATAGCAGAAGGAAGATGTTTTCTACCCTCACTCTTTTTAAAAATCTCTAAAAGAGTAGTTGAACATGGCTTAAATAATCTAGACCTTGCAAAGTAAAGCTTCTGGCTTTGAGTAGAATGACCCCTTTGTTTTCAGAAAGATGGAAATTCCTTCTATTTTCTACTCACGTTCTGGTTCAGCCTGTACATGTGTCCAGTTTCTCCCATATTGCTAGTATAAATCAGAGATATCAGAGGAGCCTGCAGTATGTTTGCACAGTTCTCTCATTATTATAATGGAATTTTACACCCTAAGAATTGAAAACATTTTAGCAGCAGGGACATACTAAGTTCTTATATTCATTTCTATCAACAGGAGAACTGAAATGCATAAAGATAACTTAAATCAGTTAAGTGTATACAAAGAAAAAAACTAAAATCAATCTAGTCACAGAAGTCGTATTTATTTTTTGCCTCGGTTGAAGGTATCTATTTATTTCCCAGTATTGTGAACTTCTAATTTATATATGATAAGCATAGGAGTTTATGAAGCTGTATTATACAGCTAAGGGCAGCTAAAATGCATGAATAGTAAATTGAAGCACAAAAAAGGCAAAAAGAAAATGACACCCGAAAGCTGCCTCATGCAAAGCTATACAGAACAGCATAGCAAAACAGAAGAGTTGAGGCCCCTTCTTTCCACAGAAACAAGTAATTAGAATTTTCTTCTGCTAATATCTGGGCTCAGTGTGGATTTGTGGCGTTCTGCTGGCTTTGGTAAAGGCTTTCTGGAGATTTGACAGCAGAAAATGCCACAGCCCAAATTTATATCCTGTGTGCATTTGTAATGTGAACATTTCAGCTTCTGTTTTTTCCATGGGGGTTTAAAGTGAAGTGTGTGAACCAGACATCTGTAATGACGCCATAATCAGGCTGTGGGGATTAAGCTTATTAATAATGAAATACTGTCCTGGGTGTGCAGTCATGTTCTGATATTGCTTTAGAAATTTTAGCAGACAAAACCTGAACCCAAAAAGCAGTATTCAACACAAATTCTAAAAAGAAGAAAAAGATAAATTCCGTAAAAAGCTGAGATGTGACTTAAAAAAGCAACTTATATGGATCATCTTTACATTTTGCAAGGAGCTAAAAAGTTCTATGAACATTTGAAGCATCATTAAAATTGTGAGGTCTCTAAAGTAAAATATGGATGTTATGAGATCTAATATTTTTTTTTCATCTCTGTGTAATAGCACTGATAAATTTTATATCAACCTGAAAATGGATGAAGACTTTCAAATTCAAATGTGCTTTTCAGCTATCTTGAATGCTGCAGAAGGAAGGGAGGTTGTCTCACGATAGTTAGCCTGGAGGATTTGATCCAAATTTCCTAAACAATACGAGCTGCATGCACATGCTGTATGTATGTGAGGATTTACATATGTTTAAAATGCAGATTTTGAAAGGTTATGTCATCCCCAGCCCTATCACCTGTATCAATTTACTTCTTAATGTGATTACCATCTTGATAATAAAATATATTGTACTAAATTTTGACCAAATGTAATTGTGCAGATTTTGGAAATCTCTATGCAGACTACTGATGACTGTATTGGACTCCTGCTTCCTTTTCACATGTGAATTTTAAATCTGCTCAGTAAAAGAGTAGACTTAGAATGAACATGGAGAATAGTAAGACAGAAACTAATTCAGGCTTTAACCTTGTAGTGGGTTGACCCTGGCTGGACACCAGGTGCCCGCCAAAGCTACTCTGTCACTCCCCTCCACAGTTAGACAGGGGAGAGAAAACATAATGAAAAGCTCATGGGTCAAGATAACAATAGGGAGAGATCACTCATCAGTTCCTGTCATGGATAGACTCAACTTGGGAAAATGAATTTAATTTTTTACCAGTCAAATCAGACTAGGGTAATGAGAATTAAAACCAAATCTTAAACCACCTTGCCCCCAGCCCTCCCTTCCTGGGCTCATCTTTTCTCCTAAATTCTCTACTTCCTACTCCCCCTCCCCAGCAGCATAGGGGATTGCAGTAAGTTTATCACACGTTGTCTCTGTCGCTTTTTCCTCCTCAGGGGAGGACTCCTCACACCCTTGCCCTGCTCAAGGCTGGGGTCCCTTCCATGGGTGCAGTCCTTCAGGAGCAGACTGCTCCAGTTTGAGTCCCCCATAGGTTTACAGCTCCTGCCACCAAACCTGCTCCAGTGCAGGCTTCTCTCTCCATGGGGCCATAGGTCCTGCCAGAAGCCTGCTCCTGTGTGGGCTTCCCAGAGGGTCACAGCCTCCTTTGGGCATCCCCCAGCTCCAGTGTGAGGTCCTCCATGAGCTGCAGGTGGATATCTATGTTCTACCATGGACCTCCATGGGCTGCAGGGGCACAGCCTGCCTCACTATGGGCTACACCACAGGCTGCAGGAGAATCTCTGCTCTGGCACCTGGAGCACTTCCTTTCTCTCCTCCTTCACTGACCTTGGGGTCTGCAGAGCTGCTGTTTCACGCATTCTCACTCCTCTCTCCGGCTACTGTTTCACAGCAGTTATTTCCCCACTTTCTTAAATATATTATCCCAGAAGCACTATCACCATCACTGATGGTCTTGGCCTTGATCAGTGGCAGGTAAGGCTGGCATTGGTTCTATCAGATGTGGGGGAAGCTTCTCACAGCTTCTCACAGAAGCCATCTCTGTAGCCCACCTGCTACCAAAACCTCATCATGCAAACCCAATACAATCCTCAAATGGTTCTGTAGTTGTGTATTTTTCACATAGGTTGTTTTCAGCTTCCCAGGGCTCATAGCTGAGGATTGTTGCATAAAAGCTCGGCTTCTGTCTGTCCCTGTGATTTTATACAAAGGGGTATATTGTGCAACTTTTAGGGACCGTGTCTGATATTGCTGAGTCCTAACTGCAAAGTTGCCATAGTAGATCAGATTAAATGTAGGTTGGACATGCATATGCCTAACTAGTGAATTTGAACTGTAGACATATGTTGACATATGATGTCTACATGAGATGTTTCATGTTGAACTTGTAGATGCTGACACTGTCAGGGATGTTGTTCACTGAATGTCTGTCTGGTTTTATGCTAGATTGTGTCCTACACAATACACCTAATATGTAGTGCTGGGGGGATGGGTGTTCAATGTTGAGTTTCAAAGGTTGTTGATAACACTGGACAGATCGCATTAAAAAGAGGATCACAAATGAGCTTTCTGCATAGTAAGAAAGGCTTGTTTGTCCTCTCAGCTTGTACATTCCAGAGTTGGTAGGGTCCTAAGTTACACTTCAGTAATGAGTTGTGGCCATAATTTCTCTGACCACTTCTCTGTATTTCTCCAGGTCATCTTAAATGTCTCTCTTTTGCCTCAGTCAGTCTTAACAAGCGTAGCCGGTCACCTGGATGCACAGCAGTACCTCAGAAGTGGCAGCCTGGCTCTGCTCCCTATGTGGCAGAATGTGGGGTGGAACGCAGTGAGAGCCAGGGTGAAGCCCCAGGCAGAGGAGCTGTTGACAGAAAACTGCCTGAGGTCCCTTGAAGCAGGAGAAATTAGACCATTGATCTCTGGTTCTGATTGTCACCTGCCCATAAGTGTCCACGGTGTCCATAAATGAGCCAGCCAAGCCCCATGGCCAGCAGTATTGGCCAACTGACATTGCTGAAGGGATTGCAAAAGAGAAGGAAAGGATCACTGATGAGATGAGGATTGACAATGGGGAAGACAGTGATAGGATATCAGATATGCTTTGTTCTGATTCCTTGTCACTCAGCTCATCTGAAATAGAAAGTTGGAAATATGGCAATGGCTTGAAAATTGTCAGAACAGCAAGTTGCAAGGAGGCCCTGCTGAGCCACCTGTGCCAAGACTCAGTGCTTCAGCTACAGCGTTCCTATATATGCCTTTTTTCTCTTTTTTTGACGTGCAGTAATTCTTACATCTTATATATGTATTTTCATGGATTGTATCAGTGAGGTATACATACATTCTGCTGGATAAAAATAATACGTAATGTACATATGCATTTAACGAGTAATATTCTACATTCTTTATGCAGGTACAGAAGGCTTGGGCTTTAGCATTACTTCAAGAGATGTCCCAATTGGTGGCTCTGCTCCAATTTATGTGAAAAACATCCTTCCGAGAGGTGCAGCTATTCAAGATGGGAGACTAAAAGCTGGAGACCGATTAATTGAGGTGATGAAGTATTACATGGTGTTTGTCTGTGTTATGGCATGAGCCCACGTACTAGTTCACTTCCAAAGTTTTTTAGTAGTTTATGGTTTACGAAGAAGTTCCTCTCTTCTATTTTTCCTTATTTTGGCTTTGGGGGTTTTTTTTGGTTGGTTTTTTTTTTTTTCAGCTTTGGATTTTTTTTATTTTTTTTTTTTTGTTTGTAAGAGATCAGAGGTTGAGCATTTTCAATACATAACAGAGCTGGAGCCAGACAAACTATGAGTTTACCTGTTCATATCTGAATAGAGTTTTGTAGTCTTGCATTGCTGTTTAGGAATAAGTTGAAGCAAAGTGATTGTTACCTAATAAATAGCATTAAATAAGCATGGAGTGACAGACCAGAAATTTTGAAGATGTTGGGAAGTATGGAAGGCAGTACCCTGGAAAGTTGAGGGAATAAACTGGATGGGTCAATATAAGAGGAGGGTAGCACTACAGAGAATGAAGGCCACTTCCCTTCTGAAGGAAGGATGTCCTCAAGGGAATGAAATTTCTCTTAGATACAAGCACAGCAGCAATCCTCCTGCAAACCTAGCTGGAGTGATACAAGATATTACCACCAACAGCTCATCATTACCATCCCTAAGCCAAACGACATTGGAGGTGCAGCTGAGACCGTAACTGCCTCTCAGTGCCTTCACTTTACTGCAAAATTGGCAAAGTCAGCCTGAATTGTTGCTGGAGGATAGTCTCCTGTAATTACCGCAATTCAAGGTAACCCAGAAGACTTGGGTAGAAGGGGACTGAGAAGCATTTAAGATGACAATTATGGCATCTCAACTGTGTAAGCTGTGATGTTGTATGACGAGAAGAAAAAAGATGGTTTGGTGACTTCTGATCGTCATGCTCCCTTGCTTAACACTATTTGTTGATTTGCCTTGCATTTCCAGAATATTTCTGAATAGGTAGGCTTGGGAATACTCTATCTTTCTTTGGCTTCTCACTTGATCAAGTTAGCTCATACAGTGGAAATTTACCTGTGTATATCTATACCTTTCTGTCCTGATAAGTGGTATGTGGAGGCCCAGGGATTGGGCTGCTGAAAAAAAGGCAAAACAAAGAGTAACTACCCCAAAGTTATTTTGGGGAAAAAAATATTTTCTACTTTCGACACAATTTGTGGTGCATGATATAGTTGTAAGACACATATAACACTAAGACATGTGGAAACAGGACCAGTTTTAGAGCATACATTGATTTGCCAAAGGACTTTCATACAGAAATTCTCGTAAAAAATACTGGTAGGTGAAATTAGTTGGCTTTAGCATATACTGGAGTATACTGTTGCTGCTAAAAAGGAGGGAAATATAACTGTCTTGCTTATATTTGTGTTGGTATGTGAAGAATGCATCTTTAGTTCTATTAAGTGGAAGCTGTACTGGCAATAAGCAGATTGCTTCAGTGAAGTTTGTTTAATGCTATCCAATATGATTCACCTGACTTTTTGGTATGAATTCCTACTTTTTTTCCATTGTTGCAGGTAAATGGAGTTGATTTAACAGGAAAAACTCAAGAAGAAGTTGTGTCCTTGCTGCGAAGCACCAAGATGGGAGGGACCGTCGGCCTTCTGATTTTTCGACAGGAAGAAACATTCCATCCAAGGGAACTGGTGCGTAAAATAGAGAGCAGCTAAGAGATTTAGATGAATATAAGCAAAAGATTTGATCTTGTCACTTGCTAGTACGTACCTCGCCATGCACTGAATATAGGAGAAAGAAAAAAAGATATTTTGCTTTATTTAGAACATTTTACATGAATGTTTTTTATTCTCTTAAAGATCTGCTGATGGAATTAGCAGATAATGTTGATAATGTATAAGTGAGAGTTTTATTCTGAGTGAAAATGTTTATTATAGAAGAAGGTATAGGGTGGACTTTGGATGCATGCAGACAAGTAGATTATTTCATATTTTTCTTATAGACAAATCTATGTTTGAAATCCTGCCATTTGTCCCACTACCTGCTCGCTAAATTATTTTAGAACATATAATATTATGCCAAAATGGGATATGTAAATACCTTTCTATCTAAAACTAGAGCATATAGGAAATAATACCCTTTTTTGAATATAAATGCAATCTCTGTGGAATGGAAACCCTGCAGTTATTAATTTAGCAGGGCAATTCAGAAAATGTTTCTGAGAAACTCACATGAAATGGAAATAAAATTATGTTTCACATTGTACCTGCTCCACTTGCATAGTGTATGCAGATATTTCTCTGATAATTATTCAAGATAATTTCTGTTATGAAAAGGTAGACTGTGAATGTAGCAGTCTTACTTTGTTCTGTATTCAATTAAACTGCTGAAGTTATTTGTTATTTGTATTATCATAACTATATATATAGCTCTAAAAATAACTTATTTGGCTGCATTATCCTAAGATAGACAAATATAAGTGACAAAGTATGATGAATTGATTGCTTCATTTTTCTGTTGGGATTGTGTTATTTGAATGCAAAGGGAATGAATTTTCATTTGGCCATTTCATGACATTCAACATTAGCCTTTTGCTTTTCAAAACTACGATTAAACCTAGGAAGTCAAAGTGTTGGGGAAGGTTGCAAATGAAACACACTTTAATATTCTTGGAACATGACTTAAGGTACTGAAGGGAAAGTTGTCATCAAATTAAGAGAAATGAATAATTTAAAATTATATTGTGCACTACCTTATTACTGGAATTGGGAAAGCAATCGGTTTATAAGTTCCTATGATGTAACTTTCATGGTATTGCTATCTTTCATAAAGGTGAATGAAAATGCTTTTAAAGTTTTCTAAATAAACTTAGAAGTAACAAAATGTCTTAATTTTGTGTATATTATTTCTGTAGCAATATGAAGAAGTTATGATCCATAATTTAACATGATATTTTAAATAATTGTAAAAAAAGATACATTGTGAGTAATGGAGAGATTTAATAATAATACTAGATGTGGTTTTAAAACTAACAGCAAATCAGCCCCTTTAAATGAGTTCAACCTCAGTAGCCTCCCTGCTGCTTCTGCTGCCTTCAGGCTCACCCTGCCTTGGAAAAGAGGCAGTAGCTTCTTGTGGAGGAGATGCTTGGGCCAGGACTAGCAAAGTGGAGTGGGTCCAGAAAAGGGCAACGGAGCTGGTGAAGGGCCTGGAGCACAAATGTGATGAGGAGCGTCTGAGGGAACTGAAGCTGTTTAGTCTGGAGAAGAGAAGGCTCAGGGAAGACTTTATTGCTCTCTACAACTACCTGAAAGGAGGATGTGGCTGGTCTTTTCTCCCAAGTAACAAGTGATAAGACAAGGATAATGGCCTCAAGCTGCACCAGGGGAGATTTGTATTGGATATTAAGAAAAATTTCTTCACAAGGAGGGTGCTCAGGCATTGGAACAGGCTGCCCAGGGCAGTGGTGGCATCACCGTCCTGGAAGTGTTCAAAATCATGTAGATGAGCCCCTTAGTGATGTGATTTAGTGGTGGACTATGCAGTCCTGGGGTAAAGGTTGGACTTGATGATCTTAAAGGTCTTTTCCAACCTACTTGGTTCTATGGTTCTATGATTCTATTTTGGCAACACCAGCATAGGGAAGCCAAATCTCATCGTGTCTTTGTCAGGTAGTTGATGGGCTCTGCACTATGTAGTCAGTGATCATATCTGAACTGGTGTACGTTCGTGTAGCTCCAGTTGAACAAATGATATTGTGAGGATCTGACAGTACATGTGTGTGGTCCTCTGATGCATAAGGATTTGTTTGTTTGCATTTTGACATGAAGAGGCATTAGGTGTGTTCTGCTGACAGCTGTCAAAGAGCAGGAGCAGAATTGCTGGGGAAAGTGTTGAACTAATACTCATCATAAGGGCTGTTCAATCTTCTCTGGTAAGAAATAATCCTAAAAGGAAAGAAAAAGACTTTTCAACCAGCTCCTCTCATCACCTTTTACTAGATTTATGTAACAAAAAAAAAAATAATAAAAAAAGAAAGTTAATGTTGAAGGAGGGAGGGGAATGATCTGAAATCATGTCAGTTCATCGTTTTCAGACACAAAGCCTTCTTTGGCCACTTAAGAACAATTTGTCTTTGCATCCTTCCCCTATTTCTGTCATATTTTCTACATTTGTGTGCTTTAAATATTAACTGAATGAGATGTGTCTCGGAAACCGTATGCATAAAACCATGTTATTTGATATTATCCATCTCATAAAGGGCAGGGCTTGCTGTTACTTGCCGAGGAGCACTCAGTATTAAAACCATTTTATATTTGCCAACATTTGTACAGATAGTAATCCCAATAAAAGAGGTGTTTAGATTTTATGTTTTGGATTGTGGCTGCTTGAATGGCTTTTGAAAAGTTGCTTATCCTTGGGTTTCTTTATACGTAAAACAAAGACAGTAAACTTTCAGGAGAGTTGTGGAGTTTAATGTCTTTGTGAATGTTGCCGTTATTGTCTGGAAGCGACCTACAAAACTGTCTAGTTGTATCTAAAACATACTGGACTGTTAAGCTGAGCCCATTTAGGTTAGTATAGGATCTCTGTAGCTTATGTGGTCAGGTTACGGGATGTGTGTTTGATAGAAAGCCATCATCCAGGAGATCATGGTGAAAGTGAGTAAAATGTGAAAGCAGGAAATAAAATGAAATTGACAGGAGTCAACTTTTCTCACCAGTGAGATCTCCAGAGTACAAAGTATTTTATTGCTTCTGGAGTTACCTAATGAGATATATAAATATATATATATATAAAAAATATATTAAGGCTTGTCCACATCAGTGTAAGGCAGATTGTATATGAAAAATGTTTCCTCCCTGTCCCCCCACTTTGTGAAGGGGGTGAAGATTATTCTTATTAGGTAGAACTCCTGTAATACTGTAGTTACCTCACATATCTGCACATAACTTGCTGTGAAGGATTTTCTTAGAGCATGCTACTGACTGTGTGAATCCACTGAAGGATTGACTTGGGTTATTTAGCTTTTGAGCTGTATTCTCAGTATCAGCAGGGACTATCTGGCAGAGTTTAGTCTCCAGTACACTAAAAGTTAATATGCGCATTTGTACATCTAGGTTCTTTATATGTGGCTAGTAGTTAGGTGCTCATGATTTTATTCTTGCTGGTTGTTGGCAGCAGGTTAAAGATAGCTGGGTGTTCTTGTTACTCCTTTGCTGCTACATTTTTGTGCTTAATCATTTGAATCTCTGTAAAAATCTGCAATACAGCCCAAAGCAAAAGAGTCCAGTAAACCCTAGCATTTTATTTTGGCCCAGCTGAATGGAAAGAAATAGCTGGTTAGCACTCAAGTGCTCATCCAGCCAGCAGCAAGGTGGCTCCTAGGTGCTTAAACTGTTTTTAATATGGGTGGATGTGAGCTGGGAAGAGCAATAGTTCCTTATGTGTGTTTCCAAAATTAGTTGGGGGATGAAGAAAGGTTTTCCAATTATTTGGGTTTGCTTTATGTGCCCTAAGACACAGGTGAGGAATGCAAGATATAGGAGGATCCCTTCTGTGGTGGACTGAAGGCACCCTTCTGACCTGGGGTGTCCTGTGCTATAGGTCTGAATACACTCAAGAGGGGAATCCTTGTGAAAATGAGAATGGATGCTTTAAAAAATAGATACTTGTTTAAAATATTTGGTAGGATTCATCTGCATTGCTGAGGTCATTCTCTGAAAAATTCAAAGCAGAAGGGAAAGGCCAAGGGAGAACATCCCTGAAGGAGAGTGTTTCACCAGTCAGAAAATGGTGAAAGCAGATGTGATTCTTCCTTGGCCAAATAGCCACCTCCCTCATAGCCAGATAAAGTCAGGTGCACTGGCCTAAGGTTGCTGGAGGTTATTTTGTTCACCTCTCATTTACTGTTTTTTTCACTCATTTACTTCAAATTTAGACAAATTTGAATCAGAGGTGTGACAAACACTCTTCATTTTGCCATTGCTACTTCACATCAGAATTGGAGCCTTTGTTTATCCCCCTGCTGATAGATAGTATATGTTGTATGTAGTCGTGTTCTTATTTATTTTTTTTACTTCCTTTAGAATGCAGAACAAAGCCAGTCACATATTCCAAAGGAAACGGTAAGAGCTTTGTCTTTTCCATACTGGAAGACTCCCAAATGTTTTTAAATTGATATGGCACTTCTCCATCAAAGTTTCACAGATCCTCCTTTCACCATATATACTGTAGATGGCTCTCTCTAGCTTTACATTTTAAATGTGATTTTTGATGTAATTTCAAATGCCGTTTGAATATTATGTACAATTCAGTTATAATGTATGTTCAAGTGTTATTTGAAATTACGCCTTTTATACACAGCTAAAGGCCTAAAGTTGGAATGATAAGAGTAGAATGTTAGCTTGGGTTACTTGTTGAAACTAATTGTTTAAATGAGGATGATATGACTGAAACTTGAGATACAAACACAGAAATTAAGTGATTTGGATTTAAGTCTCAGTTGTATCCTCATAGCAAACCACTGTTTGTTAGCTATTTTTAAGAAACTGTAGGGAAGTAGTATCAAGTTTAACCCTTTGAAGGCTGTAGTAGGTTTGTATGGGATGTGTCAGTGAGGCTGTATATTGAGGTCATATACTGTTTCTGTATCTTGTTTTAGTCAGTGGGGTAGGATCAGTCTTAATGCACATTATACTGATATATGTAATTTTTTTTTAAATAAAAAGTTTATTTTATGAAATATTAACAAAGGATATAGCATTAACATATTACCTTGAAGATATACTATATCTTAGTTAAAAACATACTTCAAGAAGCTCCATCACATTAGGTACCTAGTTCAAATTATATAATGAATTGGATAATGAAGAAATTTTGAGGATTTGTGCTGGGGTTTGGAGTTAGTTTGGGTGCTGGAAAACAGAAAAAGCTTGTCTAGATGGTTCAAAATGTGTTAGCAGCAATGGTGAGATGGTGTTTAGGATAAAGAGAAAGTCCAGACTAGGTAAAGACATGTAACAGCCATTTCAGTGAGATACTCGAGTACATTTGTTGATGCTATTGCTTTTTCAGGCCAGTAGAATGTAACTGTGAAAATGGGCGTTTGAGTTGAGTGTAACATTCTTCACTTGTATCCCTCTGGCTTTTGATGTCCTTCTAGTCTGAAAGTTATCTGTATAAGGGCTCTGCACAATCAGGAGTGTATCGTTGTTTAAGGCATGCCTCAGAGTATCTTTTTAGTACATCTCATTAGAGTACGTATGTTTTTGTTTTCATAGTTTCTTACCACCTACTGCTGATATGTAAGGAGATCAAAGATCAAAGCCTAGCACAGCGTTTCTGCCTGTAATTGAATACAATTGAGAATAATTTGTGGGTGCAGCCTTATAAAAGCATCCTGGGTTTAGGAGGCGAAATTCTGCACCAAAACCTCATTAAGATTAGGGAGATTGTATAATCACTTGCTCATCTATTGCAAAGCTAATGTTTTGTAGCAAATTCCACTGTCTCTGTCATTTTTTGGGACCAGCACTCTGACTTCATCTAAGGAAAGCCAAAGGAAAACAAGTATCTCTCATTTATTCTCTATAGATGTGAGATAAAAATGGCTTGTTAGTCAGATCATGCAAAAGGGACAGGGAGTGTATGAACAGCTAGGGATTTCTAAACAACCAACCAGAAAGTCCTAGCAAGCCTTGGAAATAAGGAAGTGAACTGGGAAACATGTGGAAGCATACTTGATAAGTGAGGGAATGAAGCTAGAAAAGTGGTTAATACAAAAGTGGTTTTTTGCATAATGTCTTGGGGTTTTCATTCATTATGGGGTGGGATTTTTTTTGTTATTTATTTGAAGGCTTAAAGCAGCAGTGATCAATAGTAGGAGCAAATTTGCCTACTACTGGGTGGGAATAAAAAGTGAACTAAATGTGAAAGGTGTCAGTGGGTATTTATGATGCACAATGCTTTTGCACTTACCTCCCTTCTTCCAATCTGCTTTGGATAAGTGTGATACTCCAGTTCTACAGAACTAATTTTCCTCAGCTGCACATTAATAATACAGTCACACACTGGGGATTTTTTATTATTTTTGAAAGTATTTTTCATTGCTTTCCTTTATTCTCCTTGGTTCTGCTCAATCCCTGTTTATTCCTCCTCTGTCTATTTGTCAGGTCTTTGAGATTTCTAATCTTGCAATTTCTATTTCTGTGTCTGCTCTGATCTTTGTGCTGTTAGTTGTGAGGTTTTAGTCTCCCAGTGTCAAGGACTTGATAGTAGAAAGCAAAGCAAAAAAATAACAAAAGACCCCATGATGAAAGCAGCAAAGCTATAGAAATGAGAGAGAGGTGTAGAACAGGTTTATTTTTAATTTAAAGGCAAAATGGTTGTATTTTTTGTTGTTGGGTTTGGGGGTTTTAGGGTTGTTGGGGTTTTTTTTGCTATCGTCATGACTTTGTGGCAAAATGGAAGAAAAATTCACCTTTGAAATTAAAAAAGAAAAAAAAATAAAAGCGGAAAGCCTAAAACAAAATTTATATGTAGACCCTGAAATGTAAAGTGTAGTTTAACAATACATTATTGCTACTCAGGAATTACTTTCATTTAATTGTTACTTTGAAATGGTTTAAACTAATATACCACTTGGATGCAGCCATTAGAATGTTCACAGATGTAATAAAAGAAAACATTGAAAATCTGGGGTTTTTTAATTTATTTGTGACCTGAAATCCTTAAGAGAGTTATTTCTTACTACGCATATAGAAACATATGACTTCATATTTTGCACACTGTCACAGAATACAGATTCTCAAATTCTCATTCTTCAACTTCCATATGAAGAGTTTCTGTAATTTGCTAAGCTCGCAGAATTTAAGCTTTGCTCTCCAGTTATCCATAAGAAATGCAAATTGCTAAGGCAACTTCAGCTTCTATCCGGTAACTGTGCCCTAGTGAAAACAGTACTGCTGTTTTTACCTTCTGTTTTGCTGATGAGTGGAACAGGCGCTCTGTTTAGACCTGGAGCAAAGAAATCTCTATCTTGAGTGAAAGACTTTCACCCAGTCACAAGTTTGTGCCATTTGTACATCTGATGACAACATGGAACAGATGCACCTATTTCTAAACATGGTGATTATTTGGAGTGTAGGAGATTGACCGTAATATGAAAACTAGTAATTTATCATTATTACATTTCTGTTTCTAAGCATAATTATCTTAATCTTGTTACAGAGCATTGAAATGAACTGTTAATTACGCTATGTAAAACATCTGCCAATTAATTTTTCCTCATGCTCTTTGAAAGTCAATAGTGTTTCAGTAATATTTAGCTTTTACAATTGTCATTCACTGTTTTTTTTTCTGAATTCAGAACCAGCAAGTTAACTTTCATGTAAGCATAATGCTAGAAAAATAATAACTATAAGTAAGTATTTTCTAGGGAGTTTTGTCTATAGGTAAACAGGGATTCAAAGTTAGGATTCAGGATTTTATTGCATGATTGGTGCACTCAGCAGCATGGAAAAACTTCAGTTTTCTGTTCTCATTTGTTTTTCTGTCAAATTGCTGTAAGTGACAGAATGTTATGAATTTTAGTGAGTGCAGGATTCGTAACAGTGACATAACAAGAGCTGTTGGTGTGTTGGAACAATATCTAAACGTTTAGCAGCCCTGAAAGCAATTGAAACTGGGATTGCTTATTATTTTCGCCTGAACTCAAATATCTGATACTCCTGTTTTTATCTAAATTTCATTTTGATCACTGTATTTTTAAATCCAGTTGCTGGTTTTGCCATAGACTTTTCTGTGTGATTCTGAGCAAATTAGCTAGCTAAATGTTTTGTGCAAGAATTCATCACCTACAGGAATGGGGTGATGCCACTGTGAACTAATGCATAATTATTTTTATACACTTTTACTTTGTAACTATTCATGTTATATGAGAGGTATACTAGCAAATTCCTAGAAAGACATCATTTAAATCGATTAATAGATGGAAAATTCTTGGAGCTTAGTTTTGGGGAATAAATCACTGTCAGTGTTGAGCTTTAAGATGGTGGCGTTCTCAGGGCATGTCTGTTTATTTCTTATTTTTGGTGAAAAAGTGCTTTTATTACTCCAAGCTGTGTAGTCACTGGGTACATATCCACAAGGCTTTTTCAAAAGCCATAAATTAAGTTCCCACCACTTTGTATTAGCACTTACATAGAACTTCAGCTTTTATATCAGCTCTGTATCATTCAGTTGATGCAACTCCTCCTTCGCCACAGAACCTTCTTTGGAGTATAGTTTAGAGCATCAGTTTCCATTGCTGCAATAGGTAACCCAAATGTCTAAAAACTGAGCCCAGATCATGCATTGACTAATATCAACCTACCCCAACAGCAGTGCTGATATCATCAGATATGGAATGATTTTATCAAGAGAGGAGATGTGTTTGATGACAAAGCTAATGCCGGTATTTCCTCCATGGTGTTTAGGAATACTGCAAATAACTGCTGCCAATCATTTTTATACCATTTTATCTTCCAGTGGTGTGAGGCACAAGGGAGATTACAGTGTTTTAAAAGCCTTTTGTTTTTAGTGCTATTTTGAGTGGTTTCGGATTATATTTTTAATGAAGTTGTGACATAAAAAACAGATCATTGGCCATATGAAAGGAGTTAGTGAATGTGTGACATTCTGCAGGAAATTGTTCTGTTTACAGTCTTTTATCTTAGGAGGTACTCTAATATTGAGTAGCATGTTCTGGGGCATTAATGAGTAGAGCTGAGAGATTAATGCCTAGTTAATAATTAATACAACAGTTGAGTGACTGTGTATACGAATGCTCTTTGAGTAGTCTGAATTTCCTGGAATGTTCAGTGATAATCCTCATAAATTTGTGTAACACTGTGTCTGGGACTGACCCTCAGGCTCATACTTTTGACTGCATTGTCTGCAGTTTATTTACCCATGCTGCAGTGTGGCAGACCCAAACAGGCTCCGTACAGCACTGCACGGCAGCTTTAGCTATTTCCCGGACCTTGTGTTGATACCGCTTGATGGCAAAGTGCTGGTTTCATGGAAGGCAATGCTCATGTTTCTCCACTGAGGTTCTGTAACAGGATTGCCTCAGTGCCACTGCTGCAGGGTTGGTGTGCACATTAATATTCACCATTAGTACACTATTTCCTACATACCGGCCTTACATTATTTTGGATAATAATAGTTGACTGTGTGAGGCATTTACAGTTCAAATAGCAGATACAGGGTGTGAGACTAAAGGTCAGTCCCAGTGCCCCATAGGGGCCCTACCTCATGTGGAATGTGTTTCTTACCATGGACTTTTACAAAGGCATTATTTCTCTTTCAACCTTGTTTTTCTGTCTGGCTTTCCCAGATGCCTTCTATCTGTTTCTTTAGTCTTTCAGGTCTTGTATATCCAATAGGCCAGAGAGGGAAGTATAAAGATTTTTGTGGAGCTGTGTCAGTAGTGTGTTGGGCATTGAAGTTTTCCTTAAACAAGGGATAGTGCAGGGAGCTGTAGCTTTATAGGCTTCTTTGGCAGAACAGACACCTGCTGTGTATCTAATCCCTTGGTTTTCACATCTCTAGGATAAGCATCTTGTAAAGAAATGGGGTTAGCATTACAATTGCATATTTGTTTCTGAACATACAGTAGAAGCACAGAGTTTGAGTAGGAACAACAGTTTGGAACAGGGTATGTTGGCCTCAATAAAGTACAGTCATTATGGTGACGGCAACAAACTAGTCCCTGTGTAAAGTTCTGAGATGCATAACCAACAAAATATTCTTAGTGGTCTGATCAGTTGATTTGAAATGTAGAATCTCAACTTCTTAAAACAGATCACAGTGCTAACATTAGAGAGAATAATGTTAGCATAGACAAGCAATGGCCTTCTTATAAATAACAGCCATGTGGATGTACTTAAATATGGGCTTTTGCAAAGCTTTGATTTTCATACTAAATGAAAATCACATGATAGAATTTTTGTGCTTTGGAAAACATTTAATTTTTTCCTAAACCATTTTTTAATCCATCAAAACCAGTAAACTGAAGACGTTTTTGAATGTAGAACATGCTTTTTGATATTAAATTAAATCTTTAAAATGGACATAACTGGAAATGTAACGGTCCTGTTTTGTGGTATTTTCATGAGCTAGCATTTCTGCATATAAATACATACCAAATTTAATCCACATATAAGATGCAAAAAATATTTCCTTGATGGGATTAAGATTAAATCAGACCACATTTCCCATAAAAATCTCAGAATTCAGATGTAGTTTTTGATATTTAGCAGCTGTTATTTAATTTGAATGAGTGCAGTCTTTGCCAGATGTGACATATTAACTTAGCTAATATGAATAATGAGTCTCAGTGTATACGTGCAAATAAGATTCATTATTATTTATCTAACATATGGGAGATATTAAAATATTTAACCTAGGAAGACTTAGGAAAAGAAAGCAAGCATAAGAATTTTAGTTGGTTAATTGGCTTAAGCCCTATATCATTTTATAACTAGGTAAGTAGACACTTTAGGCCCTTATAACCTGTAATACAACATACAGTTGATTTAAACAACAACAAAAAAAGAGATAAAAAGCCATGTTGTATTTCAGGAGTAAACTGGCTTGGAGTGTGCATATCACTATTGGATCAATAGACAGGCTTTTCTCTGCTGGAGGTCCAGTTTTAAATCTGATTGAGCTGCTGTAGTTGTATTTATCTTTAATGCCTACCCATAGCAGGATGCATCAGCTCTCAGTTATTCTTCCTGAGGAGAGGCTTCAACTGAAGTTAGAGAGGCCACCTACATTGCTCTGTTTTCCATACCTCCAGCAGTAATACATCTACATTTTTATAAGTACTAAATGTCACCCCCCACGAAACAGTTGTTGACCAAGGAAGCTGTTTTGGTTCCTTAGAGCTGTTTGATTTACGTGTTCGACTTTTGTGTATGTGATGGCATATGATGAAAGTGAGTCATCATCTTTTTGTATATCTCAGTTTCGAAGGTGGTCTGCTATGACAGCAATGTCAACCCACGTAACTTGAAGGACAAGGCAGCTTGAATCATCTCTGACGTCAAGAGTGTCTTTGTGCAGTAGCTAAGTGAAATCTCCTCTCGCGTACATCATGTGTGTTTTAAAATAAGATTACTATTTTGTCATAATAATACCAAGACAAATTTTATTGGCTTCCCAATATATAGGAGTTATGATTTCTTAGTATCGTGGGTACCTGGTGAGAAAGAAGAAAATAGCAAATGCTGTGTTAAAATCTTCTAAAGAATGAAAGCATCATGGAAAATACTGTGATGTTAGGTTGGAATTCCCCATTACTGGAACCAAATGACTAAAGAAATTTTACAGTTTCTATCCCTTTTACTTTTACAGCCTATGCTTCCTAGAGCTGGTGAGCTCTTAAATCCCTCGGACTTCAAGCTCATCTTTCAAGAACTTGAGATTTTAGATGTGGAGAAATTCAAAAGGGAGGACACATTGTGAGGCAAGAGGTTGATAGGTTAGCAAAATAATAAACAATGGCTAATATGCTTAGGGCTGTGATGTTAAAAGTCTGGATACAACAGGATTTGGGTCAGGTAAAGTGAATAGTGTAGGTGGGGTCATTGGACACAGGGTTTGTTTTATAGCTATATGATTTGTCACATGATTTTCACTGTGTTCTGTAGGAGGGTGTGTTTGTGTATGTGCAGGTATATACGTGTGCAAAAGAGCTCTATAAACGTTTTCATGTAGATGTTTTCATATACGTAGCTTAGAAGTATAGGTTACCCTTTAAAAGACGGGATACAATTTCAATTGTTCCTGTGAAAGGAAGTGCATTGGACTTTTGCTGAAAGTCCTATGGTTAACTTATTTCTTTTCTCTATACATAATCACAAAGTAACTCGTAGACAAGTTTCAGTGACTTAATAGCTTCTGAGAAGACAGCATGTCTAAGCTTGCAAGAGAATGAACTTCACTTGAGAGAATGCAGCCGGATTTGTAGCTGCAGCAAGCCACTTGGGAAACTTGTCCCAGCTTGATTGAAAATTGCTTCCCCCAAGAGGTGGGCGGAGATTTTTCTTTGCTGTTAGGTTTCTTTCTTCACCCATCTCAGGCTGCTTACTCACCAGCTGAACACTGATGAGATTTTATAAAGGGAAGAAGTCCCAAGCAAGAGATTTCTTCATACTATTGAAAGCATAGAAGGATAAGGAAGAGATGCTGTTATTAATATGATAAGATAAATTTGTTGCACTCTCAGGGTGAGGGGCCATTTTAACATTATTTATAAAATTAAATTAGGTTTTATGGTTTGATCAGAAACCAATGTTATGTAGAAGAGAAAAATAATTTCCCCCCTGTTTATCTTACGGCTTTTTAAAATCTGTTTATATATCAAAGCATTACCATAAGTTTGCTCTAGTCAGGAAGTTTATCTTTAAATTTACAATATATTTATGTTGTACTTAAAAGTGAAAAACATCTCAAATTTCACTTAGCATAAATTGATGCTAAGTATGAATTTGAAGCACAAAAAGTCACCGACATAATTTATCACCTATTGAATTTTTATTACAAATTACATACTTGGGCAGCTTCATTCATGCAGCCAAAATCATTTCAGATGACCTTTTCCTCAGCATACTCTGTCTGAACAGCATATTGTTCTGCTGTTAATTGTTTTGGACATAGTGTATGAAAAATCTTAAAGGAGTTGAATTTTGTTGTTGAGGGCTCACCGTACATAATTTTACTTGCATGTTTACTGCTGGCCTGTCAAAGTATATGAAGGAATAAATTTCTCCCACAGATCAACTAATCATGAAAACAGTGTTGAGGTGTTTGATTGACATAGTGAAGCTGTTAATTTAGAGTGTATCAAGATCAAATGGAAGTTATTGCAATTAGGGTGTGATTGTGTTCTCAGTTGAAATTTTTAAATGCTGCATTTTAGATTTTTGTGCATTTTTATGCTCTCAAGGATGCATTGGGGAATTTCTATGATTTGTTACATTTAGACATTTAGTGTTCAACATAATTTCAGTGCAAATTTTACTTTTTCATAATAGCTGATATTTAATTATTTGGGGAGAGTCACTGCACATATAACGCTTCTCTACTGTAAAGGGCTTTGAGGAACAAAGGATTCAGCCAGACTGTGGTTTTATTGGGGTTTTATTTGTTTGGTTGGTCTAGTTTTTACAACTTTGGTTCAAAATATTATGGTATCAGGCTAAAATCTTCCTGCTTATTTCTCTGAGAATGGCTCCTTTATGACATGGTTAGAGGTTCCTGATCGCTATATAGTTCTGTTGCAAGGTTTGTGTGTATGAAGTTGTATTCAGTATATCATATAAAGCAAGACCTTCTTTGGTACCATGGTGTGGCACAAATTTTAGAGTTGGTACTTTCATATCCATAGTCCTTGAATCTTAATGGTTCAGTTATACTCAAAAGCCACATTTTTCTCCTATTTTTATAAAAAAATGCAGGATATCAAAAGTAAATGTTCGTTCTCTCTCTTTCTCTTTTAAAAATCTACATGCAAGCATATGGTACTGAGAAATGACACAGATACTAGATAAAGATCAAAAGGCTTCTCATGTCACTAAAATTGCAGACACAGGTATGGTGGTGAAACAATTTGGGTTAGTTAAAAGAAGCTGTGGATACCCAATGAAGTCCCTAAAGCAATTTTGCCTTAGCCCAGTAACGGTAATTTTTGTCTTTGAATGAGTCGAGCATTTTTCTCATGGCTTCAGTACTTCTGTTCCAGTGCTGAGGCTGCTGTTTCTCATTTTTTCATGAGCATGATCTACTCACTCTTGTGTAGTTGCAAAGGATTATTTTGCTCCAGATTTAGGCCTTAAGTTTCACCTGCACACTCAGGTGTCTGTAGCTTGATTTTAGCTTATTTCCTTATTCAAGACTGTAGAAAACAAGAGAGCAGAAGCCTTACATTAGGAATAGTGTTGAGTGGATAATGCAGCTCTTTGGTCTCGCTGAAGAGAAGCAGTGTAGAGGCCATTAACCAAGTCCTTAGGGATGCTTACAGAGACACTCTCTCCAATTGACCCTTTGACATATAGAAGTACGCCCAACGGGGGCAGGATGTGCAGGAAGCAGTTTGGTTCTCTACCCTGGAAGGGAGATTGCTATGGCTGAAGTACGAGCAGGGTTTTTATGAAGATTAAAAAATACTGGGGGTAGGGAGGGTTGGTTGATTATAAATTATTGGTAAGACTAGTAAAGAAAAATCTAATCTTACGTGCTTCCTTGGGTTACCCATACATCCTACCTTGACTGTATTTCCCTTTTGGCTCACAAGCTTTTATTCCTACTATAATTTATTACGGAATATGAAAGTGATCAGTATTACAGAAACTAAAAGGTAACATACATCTGTATCAGACTGGTTTATTCCACAGCCATCTGATGAAAGATGCATTCAAATATATGCTGTAACTAGTGCGTCTGTGACCCAAGCAGGAAAATTAGGGTTGTAATTTTCCCCAAATTTCGGAATTATTTTTTAGATCCAGTATTTTTTCCACAGACAGAGTGCATCTTTCCTTTCCTGAAAGCTAGCACAGATAATGCTGTTTTGCATAGCTAAGAGATGTATTTGGATAATTGGATTCGTAAGTGAGCCAACCAAGCTATAGCACTTAGATAGGGGGTGTTATTATTTTAAGTTGATGAAGCATTATGCTTTGTTAAAAGGTGGTTAGAGATGAGCAAATAGTGTATAGTGCAAGGGAAAGGGCTGATGAACACATTAAGGTTCATGCTTTTAACCAAGTGGGAAAAGATGAAGCTCCTGCTTTTTTTCTCTCAGCTGTTCCAGTTCTCTCAACATCTGACTGCCTTCCCATGTGACATTTTTGCATTGCATTTCTAGGTCAATGACGATACAACTAGCATGCTTGTGCCCAAACTGATCATCTCAGTCTGCTTTGTCGTAGTCTGTGTTTGGATATTAGAAGAGCTTTGCATTTCCTCAGGTCTTCAGAAATAGGGACAGCTCAACAGGCACACATTAACTTCTCGTATGTCTTGTCCTGCTCAAAGTATCTGGGAGTAGGAGAAAAATAGGAGTGAGCTGTGCAAGTAGATGAGAATGACATGGGAAATATTGGTATAAAATCAGTGTCAGTAAGGGAGGTGACATATTTGCTAGGATTATGAAAAAACTGGCCAGATTAATTCTTCCAGAGAAGAACTGTCAACTGTTGGACATTAGTGTGCACCTTCTGCTGGACATTCTCTTACTCTTTCTCCTTCATGTGGGTGAGAAAGAAAGAGCACAGTTTCCTTCTGCAGCACATAAGCATCTTTCTGGAGGCCAGACACTGGGCCCACTGTAGAGAATTGCCTTTCAGAGCATGCCTTTTCTCTTTAATTGAGGAAAGTTATAACCAAAAGTTATTATAACCACTTTGTTATGGCTGAAAGAGTCAGAGACAAGTGGGTAGTGTCTACTGCAAAGGACAAGGCTGGTGAACAGCCCATTCCTCCTTTTGGGAGCAGCCTCTCATGCATGAGCCCTGCTCTCGGGGCCTGACCATTTTCTTTCCTGGGTGCTGTGCCCATGCCTGCTGCCCCCACAAATGCCACTGCTTTGTGGGGACACCACAATGCCCCGCCCCTGGACCCCTGCCTCTGTGAGCTTGGCAGAAGGTGAAATGAGAGGCCGATCACCTGTGCTTGCATAGCTCTTGTGTGCATGGAAGGGTGTTTCTGAGCAGCTGCTTGCTAGGGATTCTGGCAGGCCTGGACTATAATTCCAGGTGTTCAAAACCCACGATTGTCCCAGCCAGGCTAAAGCTGGGTGTGGAGGACAGTGAAGAACCAAAGATGTGGGTAAGGTGACAAAGGTGAAGGGCAGAGCCAGGAAGGAGAAGAAAATTGGCAGAGCTGAATCTGATGCTAAGCCTGGCAACAGCAGAGAGATGTGCTGTTGCAGATCTCAGATGTGTAATTTTCTGTGTTTCCTAACACAGCTAGTTTTAAATGAAATGGGATGAACGAGTAATTTTTGAATTTAATTTTCTTGCACAGTTTTTCCCAATGACTGCAAAGCTACCATAGATGATGATGGTATTTTAAAAATTCTGTAGGTTTGCAAATAAGAAAATATTTCCGATACAGCTCTCTTTGGGCTAATGAAATAGCAGCTTCTGTGTGAGTTGGTATTAAAAGCACATTCAGTAATGACATACAATTCAATTGTTTTACTAGACAGAGAAGCACTTAGGCATAAATGTAAGGTATGTCTGAATCCATGCATCAGCTGGAGGTGATTGAAAATACACTATCTGTACATGTTTCTTCAAGTAATTACTGTGGAAAATATTGTGGCATTGTAGTTAAAAGTGGGGGGAAGTGATGGTGGGGGTTAATGCTAATAGCTGTAGAGGGAAGAGAATTCCCAAAGAGAAATGCTGTTCTATAATCCCATGCTAATCTTCCCGACAGAAAGCAGAAGAAGAGGAGCTTGTCCTCACACCTGATGGCACCAGGGAATTCCTGACGTTTGAAGTTCCACTGAATGACTCTGGATCAGCTGGGCTTGGTGTGAGTGTCAAAGGTAACCGGTCAAAGGAAAACCATGCCGATTTAGGAATCTTCGTCAAGTCCATTATTAACGGTGGAGCAGCATCCAAGGTAAGAGGGAACATCTGCGTACTTTGGTCTTCCTCAGTTTTCCATAATAAGGCTGTTTTGAAAATAACCACAGATTTAAGAAGAGTGAGATTGCTTTATAACTGGCTTTTTCCAATTACACCATCAGAGGTGACATTTAGATTTTTACTCAGATTCACATGATTGCGGGTCCCAGGATTTAAACAGCCCTTACAGATTCTCGGGAAGGATATGAGCTGTCTCTGGTACAGTTCAATTAGTATGCTATTTGTGCAAACAGGTTATGATAATAGCTTGCAGTACAAATCTATAACTGGAATAGACATCTCCTACATAGGCTGCAATGGAAGCTATTATACCAGTGTTCATTTGGCCATGAACTCTTAGAACTAAGCATAGTTGATTATTTTGCTTTTGGTTTTTTTCCTTTCTCCAGCAGACTAAACTACTTTTGTCTGTGTTTTATGTAACTAGCTATAATCTTTTCTTTTCCAGGATGGCAGGCTTCGAGTGAATGATCAACTAATAGCGGTAAATGGAGAATCACTATTGGGCAAAACAAATCAAGATGCTATGGAAACCTTAAGGAGGTCCATGTCCACTGAAGGAAACAAACGGGGAATGATTCAGCTTATTGTGGCAAGGCGAATAAGTAAATGCAATGAGGTAATGCGCTTTTGATATCGGGACTGGATATTTTCACTTCTAAGATTTTGTGTTACAGGATATGTCATGTTTCTTCTGAGACCCGAAAAATAATATTTAAGAGGCTAAAGAGAGAATTACAAAATGATCTGAGTTTCAATGTTAGACATGCTAACCTTATTACTGATCAATAAAGTTTTTCTTTTGAATATTTTCATCAATGAATAACAGGAAACACTGAATAAAACTATATTGATTTTGTAACTGGATCCCACTGTTTACGTAATTTTTGTTCTTTGGATTTTTTTCACATAGGTCTATTGAATCTTTCATTTATAGACTTAGTGTTAACTGACTTGCTTCTTTGTCACTTTCAGTTTGTTTAATTAAAAGTGTAGAGTATTATATTTTATCTAAACAATTAAAAGTTCCATATAAAGATTCTGCAAAACTTGATGCAAATAGTTCTGTTATTTCTGATTTTAAATTTGTTGCGCCTTGGCCATTGTTGCAGGGAAATATGAAATACTGAATTCAGGGTGAAGTGGTGATTCTTTGTCTGCTATTTTTGCAACTTCTGTCTCTTCCACTGCAATGTTAATGTGCTGATGTTTTGAAATATATTCATGATTTCTAATAGTTTATCTTCTAGATTAATGGAAATAATGCTGTATGGTAGGAATATGTAGACATATGATGCCGAAAAGGACTGCAGATGTTGTGGAGGACTGAATTAGACTTCAGAATGATTTTGACAAATTAGAGAAATGCATTGAGTTAAATAGGCTGCAGTTGAATGGTGGGTCAGAGAAGCATCTGTTCTTAGGACATCTAAGTCATTCTTTCATTCTTGTTAACAATGGTAAGATCTTATCAGGAATGTTATTTCTTGATGATCATGCTTCAAAAATGATGTGCACAAATTGTTTTAGTACTGCAGATCCTGCCTGAGGGAAATTGGATGGTTTATTTTTTAATGCATAAAATCAATCTTTAAAAAATTCCAGTCCATAGTGTATTATAAAATCATGTTTGAAAAAGACACTAGCCTCTCTGAAAGTATTAAGCTGCTCTTGATAAACTGCTTATACGCAGCTTTAATGTACATGCATGCTTTTATCTATGCACAGTACTAGAAAGCCAGCTTGGATGTACACAGCTTCTCACTTGGTGTTGAAGGAATTCTGATCTTTTTATATTTGGTGATGTCCTACCCCTAATTCTGAATTTGGACTCCAGACCATCCTTTGATCCTTATTCCTACCCATTTTCAGGTGCATTTTATGTTACCACATAAAAAGGGTGAAATAATTTAAACTATTTCTATGTTTACTATAATTGTTTTTTCAAAAAGGATGTAGATTTTCACTCTTAGTGAATTTCTTCTAGATCATATGTATCAACACAGTGTTTGTAAACATGATGAAGGAAATCCAGCAATGATGAACCAAAGATATCACTCCTCAAATCCAGTAGAGTTTTTTCTCAGTCAAGTTAAAAATAGTTTGATACCCTACATCTGCTTGACATTTAATATGATTTATTCTGCAGAAATCAGGTGCCAAAACTGGAACAGCTCAGTCTACAGTGTATGCACTCCAAGATGAAGGAGCTGATGTTAGAACCATATTTAGATAGACTGAAATGGATCTGTACATTGGCAAGATAGGGAGCTCTGTCTGTCGGGGCTTACATTACAGTGTTTGTGCATTTTCCCAACTCCTTAGTAAGCTGGTGAGATGAGCCATAGTGATTCAGGAAAGTGGTGATATGGTGTAGAGATCATCACAAGATATTTTGAAAGACTGAAAGTCTGCAATGCCCAGACTTCAATGTAATAAAAAGCAAAGAATATTTTTTGTCTTGGTATTTTGCATTGTTCAAGAATTGGACAGATTTAAACTATAGGCATTATTAATTTTAAGTAATACTGAGAAACTATGATATTATTTATGTATCTTGCATGAAAGCCATATATGTGAGTATGGTATGCAGCTTAGCCTATAAATAATGGACATGTGGATTGAGACCCAGCTGAGATCATCATTGTGCAACTGAGCCTTGCATTCACTTCCCATAGAACACCAAATATTGGCCATGTCTACAAGTCTTAGCTATATTATGTTTAATTCAGGAGTGTAGATTACTTAGCCACATTGGTACACAAGTTGTCCCCTTAGAATATTCCTTTAACTGCCACCAGCAAAGATTTTTAGTATTAGAACAAAAAGTAAATGGCGTCTGACTGGTGGTAAATTCACGAGCTTGCAGATTAGAAGTAAAAGCATCAGAAGGGCAAACCCAATCTTGATAAATCACACATTTTACCAGCACAGAATCACAGAATCCTTTAGGCTGGAAAAGACCTTTAAGGTCATCAAGTCCAACCATTAACCTTACACTGCCAAGTCCACCACTAAACCATGCCCCTAAGCACCACATCTACACATCTTTTAAATACCTTCAGGGATGATGATTCCACCACTGCCCTGAGCAGCCTGTTCCAATGCTTGGCAGGCCATTCAGTGAAATTTGTTTCCCAAATATCAATCTAAACCTCCCCTGGCACAATGTGAGGCTATTTGCTGTTGTCCTATTGCTTGTTACTTGGGAGAGGAGACCAACCACCCACCTCGCTGCAAACTTTTTTGAGGGAGCTGTAAAGAGCATCTTTTTGTCCAGACTAAACAACCCCAGTCCCTCAGAAATGGGGTTTTAGTGGTTTTTATTAAAGACAAAAATAAATGTTTACCTTTTGAGAAAGTATTTCCTTGATGTTCTCTATGTTCCTCTTTTGGTTCTTCAAAGGAGTCATCATAAAGTAACAATAGCAACAAAAAAGTTCCTCTTCAGCTGATTTATTTCCTGTGTGGATTCAGCATTGTATGTGCCCACTTCATGGACAAAAATACAGCTTACACTCTTATTAGTCTTGCAGAGCCACAGTTAAGTGGGATGAGCTCGATTATATTCCCTTTTGTGCATTGCCAGCAGTAGTGTTCATTCTGCTCCATCACAGCAGTGTGGTCATCCTGCACCATGGAGCGAGGTCAGGACTCTGGGCCCTGGGATTCCCCACTGTGCCATGGAGCAGCATCAAGTGCTTCAGGAGGGGAATCCATACAAAGGATGATAATGCTAATGCAAAAAAGATTGCTCGATGTATGATAAAAACATGTACTATCTGGCTG
Source organism: Coracopsis vasa (assembly GCA_026283785.1). Taxonomy (NCBI): domain Eukaryota; kingdom Metazoa; phylum Chordata; class Aves; order Psittaciformes; family Psittacidae; genus Coracopsis; species Coracopsis vasa. The sequence continues at coordinate 4,948 of JANHGB010028013.1, read as the reverse complement.
TTAGAAAAACAACAGCAAAACGACCCAACCTTTTTTTCCTCCTGGCTTCAAGTCCACTAATTGTTTTGCATTTGCAAAAGCAAACTGAGTTCTTTTGAGATAGATACGCAATGGAGTCTGCTTCTTTTCTTCAGTAACACCGAGTTTGAATTGGATTTTAAGAAAGTAGTATGAATACAGTTCCTCCATTTTTAAGATCCATTTTCGTAATCAGCCCTAAGAATTGCAGGAGGGTGAACTCATTTGACAGCATGATTCTGCAGAGTGCCATTCCAGAAAAGAGGGATGGCTTAACCCCTGCTTTCTTGGGTTTAAAGAGGCAGGGACAGTTGCCTCCCATCTGCTGCAGAGGAGCTTTCACTTTGTCAGAAAGCTTTCTTAGGCTTCAGAAGGCAAAAGTCTTACTTAACTTGAACATGAAACTGTTTCAGAACATTCAGATCATTCAGAAATGATCTCTGATACTCCTTTTTTATGCCAGCATTAATCTTACACAGCTTCAGCAGTTTTCATGTTGTATAGAGTAAGCCTCCAAAGTAATTATAGTAACAATAAAAAGGTACATAAACATCTTTAAAGTATTATCTTGTCTTCAGAGAGGTAGTGAGGAGATCATCATCAGTGCTTATATAACTGTAATGTCAAAAGAGACCACAGACTTCCCAGAAGGTAAAAAGTATTTTTATGCTGTTGTGGTTTTACTGAACTGAAGAGTTTCCTGTAGAAAGAATTTTCATTGACTTGCCAAGAGACAGAGTATAATCAGTCCAGGTTTTTCAAGTGAATTATCTTGTAGTAAATATTGATATAAGCATGGGGTGAGTGGCAGTTATGAATGAACTCCAAGCCAAAACTGTGTATCTGTTTGCATTACATCTACACAATAGTGCAGTAATATAGTTCATTCTGTAAGCAGCACTACTACAAACCTTGCAAAGATTTGTTTAATATCTGAGCCATACCAGAGAGTGAATAGATACTGTTAGTGTTAGAAAATTCAGTTTGTGATTTGGATATGTCTAAGGTACCCTCTACTTCCTTTCAAAAAATGTTAAATATGGTATTCTAATCTATGTTTTCAACTTTCAGCCTTTCCCAACTCATCAAATTTCCTATATAAGCATAGAGGGACTTTAAGGTACATTTTCAAAGTTGTGCAAACAGTGGCAAAAGTGGGGACAATAACAATAGTATTGACTTGATATTCATACACGGCCAGTATTTAACACCTCAGTTTTCAGAAGATGTGGCCATCAGCTTTTTAGATCTTTAATTCAGGGTTGGCATTTTTCTTTAAATTCTTTTCTTTAAATTAAGGAGAAACACTGGCACTCCTTGCACCATGTTCTGTTAATTAGTGACATTATTATGATTAGGCTGTATGGGCAAACAGCTGCTGGCTGTATTGCCATAATGCATAAACAGCGCTTAGGCACGACTGAGGCAAATCCGCACAGCTGGCGGCACTATGTGCTGATTCAAGAAAATAAAGGTAATTGTTACTTTTGGAATTCTGCTCTTTTCAGTCCTGCAACCTGGACAGCTTAGAGGCACAGACTGCTCATCTGCACTCTGTTCATGTCACATGCAGGCAGCACTTGTCTGTCATTAAGAAAGAAAGCATCACCATTTTCCTTCAAAATGAGAGATTTCAAGGGTTTTTCTTGTCTATCTCCCCTTTTGGACAGAATTAATGTCTTGTCAAACCTGCCTGAAATGAAGGTTTGTAAATGATTTGCAGATCCCCAAATTTCTTTCTGCATGCCTGTTCATCTTTGCTCCAGTTGCTGAGTTGAAAAAGGAATAAACCAGGAATCAGAGAAACAGTCCTGAATCCAGACCGTATAAGGACTTCATCAAGTGTGTAAATAAATTGACTGGTAGACAGATCAGTGAGAGAGACTGCAGATGGGTGGAAGTATAAAGCATTCAGCATCATTTTTCCGTACTTGCATTACTTAGTTACCTACTTTGAAATTAATGACAAGTTTGATTTTTTTTCTTTTCTTGCTAGATTAGTTTTGTGGTGACCTTCTAGAGTTCATTTAATGATCAAAAAGGCTTTAGCATCTTCTCCAAACCCAGTGATTTCACTCTTCACTCCCTTCTCCAAGTCATTGATAAAGCTGCTCATCAGCCTAAGATGTTCCGAGCTCTCATCCTGCGGGAACCTACAAGTGGTTCTTCTTCATCCTAAAGATTGATTTTTGTGTCCAATCCTTTAGCCAGACTTCAACCCACAAAAATGAAAACTTAGTCCAGTCCCATGAAAACTTACTTTCTTTAATGCCTTTGAAGGCTTGGTAGAGGCTTTTTGTAAATGCAAGTACGTCATGTCAGTTTCATTGCCTGCGAGCTCAGAAAGCTCAGTGGCACCATTGTGCACACCAGCATTCCAGTGAGGCAGGAATAAATTCTTCCCTCTTCCTCTCAATTTCTGGGGCCATATTGGTATTATTTCTTAATAGTGGCACATTTTATTTGAACTTCTAATTCAGGACTTGTTAATGGTTGTCTTTTATGCCTCTTGTGGTATTTTTGCTTCATGATTTTTGGTGTCCTTAGGTAAACTTCTCATAGTAAACATCCCAAGATATTTAAAAAGTTAGTTGTTGGGAAAGTATGTACATAGTTTTCTATTTTGTAGTGGTTTATGTCTTCTATTTTGCCCTTCTACCTGTCCCCACTTATTTTGGCTTACTTTTTTCTCTTTTATCTGTTTTCTATCCTTGGTATCAACTTACAAAGCTCCATCTTAGTCCAGGTTCCTCCCCATAGCCCATAACCTACCATCTAACTGCAATTTGCAAAGCTGTGTGGGTTCCCTCCTACCACACTGAAAGCATTTTTTGTCTTCTGCTTGTCCTTTGACATTTCCAGAAAAATGCGGTATTTCTTAGAAACATTGTACTAATTTTACATTTATTAGTGCATGATTGTGCATGTAAGTCAAACCTGACTCTTTTACTGGCTGTTTTTCTGCATTTTTACATCTTGCAAAGTCTGGTCCTAAAACAGGATCCCAACTTCGGTGGTAATAAAGAAAAATCATATTTAGCATTGGTAGTAGTATTATAAAAGCATCTCTATTGAAAACAGGAAGCTGAAATATTTTGGCCATGGTGCACAGATAAGAAAGGAAAAAGAAAGCCTGGAGAATCATTCTGTGTGACGGAAAGAGCTTTGGTACCCTGGATGCAGTGTAATATATAACAAATTTGTATGCTGGCTGCTTTAAAATCCATAACGCTTGCATGCCAGTGTTTGGATAATTTACTTTCTGAAAGAAGAACGGAGTCTGATTATTGTTTTGTTTGTTTGGGGGTTTTTTTGTTTGTTTTTGTGTTTTTTTTTTTAAAAAAAGGTTGTTTATGCTTTGAATATTTTGGCAATGTTCTTGTGCATAAACTTTTTTCCTATTTATGTGCATAACTTCAGATAGGATGGTGTTTAAGTAAAAAGGACCACATAAGTTGTCCTTTTATCATCTCGATATGCAGCAGCTGGGCTAGCTGAGTACACACAGTGCTTTAGCAAACAGCTGGTTCTTATCTGAATGACAAAGGGCCAGAATAGAGACCTTTTTGATTGGGGGAAAAAAATAAATTTTGTGTCTATTTTTATTTTAAGAGAATGGGGAGAAATGGAGCTATGGGCAATCTGTAGGATGTGAGGCTTTACTGCATTTTTATGAATATGATCATTTATTATAGATCAGTGCTAGCATCCAGAGAGGGAAGTCTCTTTTCAGCCTGGAGAGGAGAAGCCTCAGGGGCATCGTACCAGTGTCTATAAATACCTGATTGGGAAGAATAAGAAGACTGATCCAGACTCTTCTCAGGGCTGCCCAGTGCCAGGAAAGGCAACCAGCACAAACTGAAATGCAAGAAATTTCTTTAAATGTAATAAGACAACTTCTGAAAGTGTGGTCAACTGCTTGCAATAGGTTGCCCAGAGTGGTTGTGGAGTCTCTGTTCTTGGAGGTATTCAAAATCCAACTGGACAAGACACAACCTGCTCTTGCTGACCTTGCTGCGAGCAAGAGGTTGAACTAGATAATCTCCAGTGGTTCCGTCCAACCTCAGCCAGTCCGTGACTCCAGATTGCCACACCAGGAAGTGATACTGCTAGGGATAAAAGTCTGGAAGTACATGCAAATGCAATGGGGGAAGGGGTACATGGCATTACTTGGAAGACTCAAGGGCAATAAAATGAGGGGAAGAACAAAAGGCAAATTTCTGATGGAAAGAAAAACTGTAAAACTGAGAGCTGTCCGTGCGTTGCTGAGGACTACATCCTGCTGCAGCCGCTGGCAAACTGAGGTAACCACGACTCCCATATTCCACCACTCTCTTCAGGCACGTGGTCAGGGCACACCTCCTGACAGCTAAATGAACTTCAGTGTTTACCTGCAATTTGATTAAATTGTGGCTATGGAACAGGATTTATGCTGTAGTAAAGGATCTGTATTCTCCCTCCAGTACATCTTTTTAATCCATCCCCACAGCAGGCAAAGAAGAGGGTAACACAAACCAGCATTAGATTTTCTCTACCCAGTCTAAAGTTTTCTGTGGGTCACACTGATGGGCTCCTTCAGCTTCCTCTACACTTCCAGTCTGCTCAGCCAACAAAAGCTATGTTGACAAAGAATATGGAATTATTTCCCCATAATTTCTTATTTCCCCATAAGCTAACAAGTCCTAATTCTAATACTCATCACTGCTAAAGACAGTGATAAGAGTTTTCAGTCATGGCTCTACTCTCACAGGTTATTACCTTCAGCAAGAGGAAAAACTTTTGTCTTTCGTGATATTGTCTTCAAATTTCAAACAAGAGGAGATAGAGATGAGATCTGAGGAAGAAGTTCTTCCCTGTGAGGGTGGTGAGGCCCTGGCACAGGTTGCCCAGAGAAGTTGTGGCTGCCCCATCCCTGGCAGTGTTCAAGGCC